>WEIT01027557.1:2496-27512 GCA_013389985.1 Dryoscopus gambensis
AAAGCAGGGGAAGAGCAGTTTCTCTTTGTCATTTACCATGTCTGTCTGTGTGGGCTTTACAAAAACAAACACATCAAGTATATCAAAATACCAGATTTGCTTTCCAGTCAGTGTTACCTGGTAGAGGTACGAGGGTGGATTTTGATTCATCGTATAAAAAACTCCAGACATACCTTCTTCAGTGCAAAGCGTTGTGGCTTGGAACAAAAATAGATGTCACTGGCAAAAAATACCTAAATACAGATGGATGTGAATCAGTGCAAGGACTTTACAACTCTGCAAGAACATGAGGGAGGGAAAGCCACTGAGAATGCCAGTTGTTTGTTGCTAGGACTGGGAGGCAATGGNGATCTGCTGCACACAGACACATAATTTTCTCTTTCGTTTTGTTAAATCAGCCACAGCATCTCAGGGTCACAATGAGGCAGTAAGCTCAGTTGGTCCTGTGGGTGCCTTCTGAAATGGAAATCAAGGAAAGCAACCTTTGCTGCAATAGGTGAAAGTTAATCTGTGCTGTCACCCTCTGTTTTCTGCTTCTTCCTCCTGTGAAGTACAACCCAAATTTTGAATAGGAATAAAAAGACCCTTGACTTTTTCTGGGTGTTCTGGGTTTTTTAATAAAGTGGTCCTGAATAAGAGTTTTCTCTTCCTGAGTCCTGAGGATAGGCAAGTTTTCTTTTTATTTTTCCCACAGCCTGTATTCCTGTTTCCTGACAGTGGTCACAGCTGGCCATGTATCATGGTAGAGTAACTAGATCTTTATTCCTAAGTCAGTAAATTCTGTATGGCTCAGGGGTGGTGCATGGATGTTGCCAGCCTACTGCAAGCCTACCTCCCCAACTTGCTGCCCTGCTCATTGCATCTACATCTATTTAGACCACTCAGTGAGACTGTGGGTTTAAAACTGTGATGTGTTTAAAGAGTAGTCATTTGTACTAGGAAAATAAACTTTTAAAGAGCTTTTTTTTTGGATGAGGAGAGGCACAGGGTGTGGAGGAGAGTTGGAGAGAGGAAGTGTATAAAGTTATCCTGGGAAGATTAAGTTAAAAGTATAGTGGGATTCCATATGTTCTGAGGCAAGACTTGCCCTGGAAATAGCAGGGATTTAAGGAGCACAGTGTGTCTTGGATGTACATCCCTGTAAGCATGGTTTTAAGGGTTATTGGACACAAGTCAAGCAGTCTGTAGTCTTTTTTTGCTAATGGTTGGTGTTTCAGGGATTGTTAATCCTTCCTGTAGTGTTCACACATAGGTTCACACATAGAAGTTTGTGACAGAAGGGCACAGATCCCCAAGAATGGTGTCTTTTGGGATCTCAGTAGGTGTCATGTCACAGTAGTCCAGAGCTCTGTATGGGCTAATTTCTCCTGGGAGCATCACAGACTGAAATTGCCAGCCTGTGATGATTGTTTTGAGCTGCTCCTTTCCTTATCACAGTACAAAGCTGACCCAGGAGTTCATGGCATGATGGCATGTACTAAACCTTCCAACAACATAATGCACTCAGCAACTCTAGGAAGTGGCTGTTTAGCAGCAGCAAATCAAACTGGTCAGCCAGTGACTCAGCTCCGCACATGCAAATTGTCATTGCATTAATTGCCATTATCTCTGAAAACCTGTCAACTTTCCCAGAAAATGGCTCTTGCAGAGGGCTTGGAGGGCCATCAAATTCAGCCTGTTTTAGACAGCTTTTCTGACTCACCTCTCTTGGTTCAACAGCAGAAGGGCTTTCAGGGCATTTGCAAGCCATGAAAGGGCAAAGGTTGTTAGTCTGAGGCAGAAACAGGGTAATGAGTGACTCAGCCAACCAGTAGAGGAGGAGGGGGAGACCACATTTTCCATAGTGTGAGCCACAAATACAGAAGCTGCAAAGCAGTGGGAAATCAGTGTGAGACCTTTTGGCCCTTCACACGATGCCCTGCCATCCCAAGCTTCTTCCTTAGTCACAAAGGAGCTGCCCCATGGCTAAAGGTCTGCAGAGGTCACCCCTCCAAACCACTCAGCTTTCACTCTTTGACAGTCAGACTGGTGTTTAGGTGAAGCTGACTTTAGCCTGTGAAACATGCACAAATAACCTCAATTAGTGCATTAACCTGGCTGACCAGGTGGTAAAAGGCTCCATGCAATGCTGAATACCCTCAGAAGAGACTGATTTGACTATGACTCACTAGCTGGAAAGAGAAATGATAAAACCAAATAAGAGGAAGTCTTTCTCTATACCAGGTTGTAATTATGCTGCATGTATCTTGGTGCCTCAGGATGCTGTGGAATTGAGATTAGAGAAATTTGTGTTAATATGTGACCAGTAAACAGCGCAGTCCCCATGTAACCTCCTAACGAGAAGATTTTTTAACTCTACATGGCCATTATTAGGAAAAAAACTCTCTTAAACACAGTAAGTGCCCACATCTACCTTCCTAATCATCCATACTGGCTGTTGTCAGAGGTACGATCCTGAGTGGAATGTTTTGTCTAAATCCATGCTTTTAAGCAGTTTTTGATCCACCTGTGAATTAAGACATGGGTTCTACAGCTTTGTGCTTTGTAGCTTAAGCCTGTCAGTACAGAACTCTCTAATGGAGCGAACTTCTCAGCCAGTAGACTGGCTGTGGGCTGATTGGTGAGGGGTGAGTCAACTGATTTAAAGTAAATCACCCTAGAACTGTCTTCTCTGATCTCCAAAGTGCATATCCTCTTGCTATTGTAGCAGGATCTTCATGTGAAAATGAAAACACAGAATTTCATCTGAAGCTTTAGTTCTCCCAGAGTACTTTAAAGCAGACACAATTTTATATTCACAACACAAAAACCTGATCCATTCTGTATTTCACTTGAGAATGTCATTTATTTTCAATCTCCCTCTGAGTAGAGAAAGGTACTATGATAATAAATGAAAACATAAATTCCCTTGAATTGCTGTTCTCTTGCTTTTTATATTGCTGCTGAGATTTTTGCTAGCCTTGGCTTCTGTTCCTGACTGCCTTGGAGTCTATTAAGTGACATTTCTTAATGGTTCCAGTTGGTGTTTAGAAGAGGAGAAAATCCTCTTTCAAATCCAAGGCGTTGATGAGACCGAATCATAATTTTTTTCAAAACCAGGCTTACTTCAGATCCAATGTGATACATCTGGCCAGAGCCAGTAATAGAAGAGAGGCTTCTCTGCACAGCTAGTTATTTGGCATTCTTGCCCACAGCTGCCAGGCATAAAGATCTGCTTACCATAACTTGGAACAGGGACTTGAACTTTTTTAAAAATTTATTGCAGTCTATTTGCTGGGTTTCTTCTTCATGGACACAGTGGATACTTAGACATTGATGGGGACAAAGTGACTGATTCAATAACTTGTGGACATTTGGCAGGACTGCTTTCAGCTGCATTTGTAGTGCTATGTGTTTTTCTTCTTTGTCTTTCCTATCCCAGGAAGTTGCTTTGGCTATTCTGGAAAAGTATGTTTAGCTTGCATGTTGCTTCAGAATTTTTCTGTGAAAATTCTGCATAGCCTCTTGTTTGTGCAACAGAACCAAATGTCAGAGCCTGAATGTTTGTGATGAAATACAGTTTTTGTTTTCTAGACAGACCTGCCTGTGACGTATAAATGCTGGCAGCATGAAGCAACTGCTGTGACAAAGCTTGTCAGGAAAGTAAAGCTGGGCCTCGGGCTTTCACTGCTTTGGGCTCCTGGTGACAGGTGTCCAAGTGGCTGCTGCCTCACTGCTCTGCTTGTGCATCCATAGAACCTCACACCACTAACTCACAGCAAAGAGGCTCGACACCCAGTGAGTACTGTAACTGGACTATCACAGAGCAAAGGCTTCTCAGATATGATCAGGTGCTGTCACATCTCTCCTCGTGTTTCTCTGCTGTTCCAGTGAGCAGCGCTTTGTTCTGGACAATGCAAATGGTGTGTTGCCGTCACGGCTGTTAGGGATACTATGAGCAGCAAGAGCCAGCCTTATATTCAGTTCTTTCAGTGGGCAGTGTGCAGTTGACAATTTCCTTTTAAATGTCCTTTAATGCAGTAACACAGCCCTGTTTACTTGTAGGTACTGAGTGTAGTATTTCAGTAGCTTGACTACGGACAGAGAAGTGCCTCTAATACCTGCCAGCAACACTATGTTGCTGTAATCCACACTATGGCAAGCACATGAGGTAAATAGGCTTGTGCCAGTGCTCATAAGACAGAAACAATGATTTAGCAAGTGGGTGTTTGGGTTGGGGGTTTTTTTGGAAGCTATGTTAAGATTCATCAAGTAATTTCTGAAATAAATGACTGTCCTCTTGCTATTTGAGCTGCATGGAGGCCGTGTGTCATCCTTACCCCGCAAAGCTGAGCCAACGATGTTGAGTGCAAGGAGTGTGAGTCCCTTCCAAGTCTTAGGAGACATGTTAGAAGTCTTTAGACCAAAAGGTCATATTCTGAATTAAAGGATGGAGCTGCATGCTCTTCATTTCTTGGCTGAAATTTCTGAAATATTTCTACTGGTAAATGATACCTTTCATACAAGTGGGTAGCCCCTTGAGGGACAGCTCCCAATTGTAAATTCTGCTTATAAATTTTAATTAATCTTTATTTCAAGAGATACTGATTTCTACTAGGTCAACATATACTTAGTGAACAGTGAGAGGCCTCTATACAGTCTGCTGCTTTATGGAGTACTTGTGATTAAACACGTAATTTCAATTACTGTCGATCTGGCTTTCTCAAAAAGCTCTTTTAAGTGTTCATCCTTTTTTTCAGTTTACAGATGCCACCAAAAGTAGCACTGGCATTTTCATACTGCATTATTAGCTACAGAAAAGCACAACTATTAAAAAAAAAAAAAAAAGAAAAAAGAAAAAAGCAATATGTACACCAAGGCCCAGATTTAAGACAGGAAAGTACCTACATGTCCTATAGCCATGTAAATCCTTCTCAGTGTCTGAGCCAAACTCTCTAAGTCTTTTAAAAAGCCCTGGGCTCCTTAAGGCCAGATTTTCAGCAGTATTTGTGAGAGAGTGTTGAGGGACTGTGAACTTTGGTCATTTCAGCATTAGAAGCTTCAAGATAAAGATATCTGGCTAGCGTGATTTTCAGAGGATTTTCATAATATGCGGTACTTAGGCATTTTTCAAAATTCTGCAGCTGTCTGTATCTGCATCTTTAAGCCCTTAAATACTTACATAAATCCGGACCTAACATCTTTGGGCTGCATCTGAATGTTAGACTTCGACATTGAAATTTTTCTGGTGAAACTAAATAAATGTCCTACTTCTCAGAAGTCAGCAGGAGTGAGTCAGAACTTCTGAGGGTCAGACTATGATTACGACTGTGCCTAACTCCTTGAGGTTTGTTACTTAGTTTGGCTGCAATTAAACTTTCTTTCTTTGAGGTGGTGCTGTTTACTGAATTTCACTGCAGCTGAGCAAGTTAACCAATGACTGCTATGACCCTACTGCTGAAAAAAAATGGCTTCCGGGGGTTTTCCCCCCCCTTTTTGTCTTTTCTCATCTTTGGTGTTCTGAAACAGTTCTGTCAGCACAAAGAAGAGTGCGAGGGCATGCTGCTGCGGGGAGAGAGGACAAAGCTGTGGAGGGGATTTAGGATGTCAGTAGTTAGGGCAGTTGGTGCTGTGTGGCTTCACACTTGGCTTCAGTTTGCACAGTTACAGGGAGATTTATCCCTGCACTGGAACCCCAGGTGGCTGAGGGCAAGGAGGTGGAACAGGGCCTGAATCCCACATTCATTAGGGAGAGGGCAAGGAATGTGCCCATGTGTTCAGGACTCTTTAGTCCCTGCCCACGTCCCACTTTGAAACCATCAGCTAGGGTGACTACAAGACTGGGAGGCATTTATGTATTCTGGTGATAAAGGGTCATGAAATTTTGGGGTGTGTTAAACTTCTGGAGTAAAAATATGTGACTTCCCTTCTTCCTGACAATGCAAGTGGTGATAAGCCCCAGGGGATCGTACCATTCTCTGATAGCAGCATTCAAGTTCCCTCCTCTGCTCTGAGGACATTTCATTTCAGGGATATAAGGATAGTAATAAAAGCTTTCTCCACACCTTCTTCCCAGAGCAATTCCCCAGTTCATAGCTGCCTGTCCAAAGCTACGTCAGTAATATTCCAGTATTCAGCCCAATAAAAATTTTGTCAAGAAAGCATAAAGTTTCTGTCAGATCTTTTTCCATTAAAAATCACTTTTATAGCAGCAGGCTGTAACAAGCACACAGCTATGGAGTGAAAGTGTGAAATGATGACAAATTTGGACAGTGTTATCATCCAATGGGGACTCAGTGGCAGGCCACTTAGAATGCCTCCAGTGTATAGAGCGTGACAACCAGAATATTTTTCACAACAGATTATAATGTAAGAAATTTATTACAGATCTCAGAAGGGAATAACCCACACCACTGATTCTAGTCCTTCCCCTCAGATATATTACTCAGATAATATAAAGTCATAACTCCTTGTAAATCTCCCCAGATCCTGTCCCCCCTTAGATTAAAAAATATTTCTGCTGGATACTTGCAGGGTTAATATCTGTAGCCCTGTGTTTGTTTTGCTGAAAGGCAAAGCTGTTTCTGTAGTCAATCGGAGGTGTATAGCATTTGCTTTGTCTGGTAACTACACAGCTGGTTGTGATATGATCAGAAACAGGATGTGCAACCGTGACCAGAACAAGTAGATCCAAACACAGAAAGCCCCTGTAGCCCAGGTCAAGGAAGGTTATTCAGTGAAAGAATTTGCATCATGATCACGGACTGAAATGAATCTGATTCATAGGATACCTCTGTTTAATCTTTCATGATGGATCATAACACCAAGAGCATTGTGACATGAACCAAACTTGGCATTCATCAGATTAATTCCTCGTTTTTTATCAAGAAGTCAGGAATGTTGATAATTTGCAGCATATTTGTAGCAGACAGCAATGTCTGGGTGACAGGCAATATAAGTCAACTACCAGTTCTGTGTGTGCTAATGCATTCAGGAAACAGCACACTACTCAAAAAGTGACTTAAGAATATAAGTGGTCTGAGATAGTGGCTTCCACTGTGAATGAAGAGGCTTACCACGAATAATGGGTGAGTTAGCTTAAGAATAAGGAGTACATTCTGATCTGCACCAGACTTTAAGCTGTTGTAGACTTAAAAAAAGTGCTGGAAAAGGAGAAGATGTTTAGAGCCCTAAAAATGAAAAGTTTATGAGCAGTGCAGAATTAATCATGGAAGGCTTACTTGACCATGCGCTTCAAGGTTAAACAAATAACTTGGGATAAGAAGGAGAGTTTTTACGGAATATAAATTTAGCCAAACTTGTCTACAGCTGTATTTCTTCACTTTCCTCTGAGTATCTTGTGACTTGTCATTATCAGACACAAGATGATGGACTTGAGGGCACACTGGTCTAACCCAATCTGTTGTTTCTTCTGTAAACTACTTTCAAACAGCCTTGTACCTCATTTATTAATCATGGGTTATAAGAAGGGGACCAGAATGATAGGGCAAGATGAACACCCCCTTCATCAACATGCTCTTCTGTGGTCTCTCTTTCTTCATTGTCACAAGAAAATAGCTGCAAAAGCCCATCCCTTTCATTTTTGGAGAGGCTTCTTGAGTGTCCTGACTTGGCAGCTAGAGTTGGTGCAAAGCAATGAGTACCTTTATCCCGGAAGTGGTGCAGGGTATCAGTACTGCGGGGCTGAATGGTGGATGCAAGGCTTCTTGTTACCTCTTCTGTGAAAGGAAGCAACGCCATGAAAATCACATCAGTGATGCACAGGTAAGTGACGAGTAAAATTAGTAAACCAAAGCTTTCATTGCTAGCAAGGTTTTACTTTTACTTCTGTGGTAACTCATAAGCTATGACACCCTTTTCTTGGAAAAGTGAGAGAAAATGGTATATCCAAGATCCCAGGGTGAAAGTTCACAGTGGGGAATGTCCCTACAGCTCAAACTATCAGTGCTTGTGCCTTCTGGGTGGTTCAATAGCTGGTGGCTGGCTGGGCTCCTTTCACATCCCGTGGGCTCCTTTTCGTGAGTCTTTCGAAGCTACCTGTTTCTGTGTGTAACAGAATGTTGTTGTCACATTCCTGGTTACATTTCTAAGAGTCCCAGTGCTACTGAGGTGCTGATGGAACACAGCAGAGCCTGAGCAAGCTGTGCGTTTCTGGGACTGGCACCTGCTGTCAGCTCACTGGCTCAAGTGGTGTCCTGCGACCTAATTGGTGGTAGATTTTACTGTGTTAAAAAGCAGTGCTACCCAAAACTCTTTCTGTGTATGGTTTAAAATCCTTTGTTGTGGTGCCGAAGAAGAAAAAAATTATCCTTCACCTCAATTGGAAAGAATGGACAATCTATCCCATACACCAGAAGAAGATAAAATGAATGTTGTCCATATCTGTCCTGGTTTAGGACAAATTAAGGGTAAGTCTCCAAAGAGAGTCCCTTAGAAAACAACCTCCCCCCCCACCACCGGGTTCGGGAAGAATTTCCTCGGAGAAGTGGAAAAAACCTGTTTATTAAACAAACACAGAAAAACACACTCCCCAACACAGGAAAACAACTTAGATAACAAATGTTTTCACCAGGCCGAGAGAGAGAGAGATCTCGGTCTCCGTGCGGGGAGGGGTGCCGAGCTTCTTTTGCAGACTCCGGGGTTTTCCTGGTTCCCAGGTGAAGGTCCAGAGCCGGTTCAATGTCTTCAGGGAAGGGGAGGAAGGAAAGAAAAGGAAAAGAAAAAAAAGAACAAAAAAAAAAAACGGCAAAAAGAAAAAACATGCAGCGACAAGCCAAGCAAGGAAAAAGCAAGCAGCCAAAAAGCTAGCCAAGCCGAAAGAGAGAGCAAGCTAGCCAGCCGCCCCAGAAACCCAAACCATAGGGGGAGGGGCATGGCTATTTAGACATAACAAAGCCGTACACAATATGGGATACAGGCCACCATCCACCCAGGACAATATCCCTAAAGGTACCTTGATCCCTTAGGGAAGAAGAGAGGAGAGATTGGTTAGGGGGTCGCAGAACTCCCAGCATCGAGGCGTGTATTTAAGAGAGCTCCTCCTAGATATTATCCAACGCATAATTTAGTCGTGGACATATGTCTGGCAGGCCAGGTGTCAGGGCAGGACAAGAAATCAGTTGTTACGGTAGAGAGAAATTATTTTGAGATAAACACAGTAGAAGTTAGAATATGACCATTCTTTTATCCCAGATGTTCTTTGCAATTGTCTAGATGAGTTTAGTGGAACAAGGTATTTCTCTTAGCTTGGCTAGAATTATAATAGAGTCCATCCACAAGGATACAGCACTCTTCCTGCAATCAGGTAAGGGAATGAGAGGAGGCAGAAAAGTGTCTAAAACTTGATGCATGCTTTAAAGCTGGTTCCAAGAACATTAGACCAGAACTAACATTATGTCCTACAACATGACTTCAAGCATCCATCCATCTGTGCTTTTCCTCAGTCAAGCCAGTGCACTCCATGCTGAAAGTGGGGTTGAGGCTTCAAACTAGGAAGAAATTTGTTTTATGCCCTCTTCCAAAGGAAGATTTGAACAAAAAAACTTTACATTTACTGCAATATGTGTTGTTAGATTTTACATCCTGATCTGTTGATGATTCCATCACTTGAACTTCTTGATGTATTGATTTGATTTTACTCATGACCTTAATGTGATCATCAGATTGTTCTATCTTTAATTACCTTGATCAAATTGTAGTATATTAGCTCAGTGAAGTGCTAATTTAAGTGCCTCTTTGCCTGCTCAACCTCTTCTAGAAAACTCATTTTAAAAAGTCAACATAACGGGTTTCATCTGTCAAATTTTGCAGCATGGACATTGCATTCAGCAGGTACAAATAACCTTCAGCAAAGAAGACTGCAAGTCAGTGGTTTCTGACAAACTTACTATCCAAACCTTTTGGGCTGACCTACTAAGAGAAAAAACATATCTGTACCAGAAACTGTGTGGTGGGATGTCGCGGCCACGCGCCAATCCTTGCTCTCGTCCCCGGCTAGCTCCACGCGTGGGACGCGATAGGATAGGGGTGCTCAGGACGAAGCTCCAAGGTAAAGAGGCGAGGGAGGGGCCAGCCAGACCAATTAGTCCAAAGAGTTCTTTATTCCCAGGGGTTTGGTCAGACTGAGCCACAAATCAAAGCTTACAGCAACTTATAAAGGGGGGTGGATACATAAGGCGGGGAAAGGGTACAACCAATGAGGAGTAACATAAGGTGGGGTTTAGGGAGGGAACATACATACATGTAACCAATGACAGTAACTGATAATAACTGACATCAGGGAGAACTAATGGCATAACAGGGAATAGAGAACTTTCTGGAGATAGGGGAAGGGTTCAAGGGAGATGGACATGGGCTACAGGAGGGGTTTGGGTGATAGGCAGGGAAGGCACTGGAACAAGGGGAGGAACCCCAGGTGATGGATAGGGAGGCAAGGGAGGGGAATAACCTTGAAAGGGAATCAGGGGAAGGATTAGGGACTTGGGACCCACCACCCGAGGGGGAGAGAGGGGGAGGGGTTTAAACCATCTTATAACAACCATAAAACCAAGGGAAAAATAACATAATGCACCGCAACATCGGGACAAGGAAAATAAGCCATTTGTTAGAGAGATTTAGCAAACAGAACATTTTCAGAACTGCCCATGTGGGGTAGCTTGTATGGATTTAGGGCTCTGTCCTACAGCCAGTGAAGGCAGGGAATAGGAACATTTCAGTGAATAGTTTAAAAGGTTTCGTAAACCAAACCCTAGTTCATTGTGCTCCTACAAGCCACTTAGAGGGGGTATCCCTCCTATGTGTTGCGTCCATTGTGGGCAGAGTGTCAAGGGAGAATTTATGGGAGACGTTGCCTGGAGTCTTGGTTAAATTTTTCTTATCTCCCTCCATAAGATTTACCTTTTCTTTCTGATTCTCCTCCCCACCGGCACATGTGATGGGAGAGTGAGAAGCAGCTGCATGGTACTTTGTTGCCAGCTGGTATTAGACCACCACAAGCCCCAGATTCCTTCTGCTGAAGCTGCTTGGCTAAAGCTGCACTGCTGCTGCCTCAGCAGGGTAGATGGGCCAGCTGTGAGTGGCAGACAGCCCCTCTCAGCTTGGTGCTGCTTAGAAAATGGAGGGAAGGTGGGGAAAGAGGATACTGCTTGGCAGGGGAAGGCCAAAAAATGATACTGCTGAGAGGATAAAGGTAGCCTCATCCCAATTATACCTTAGGGGTGGCTAAGGGGTTCCCAAAACCTGGATGCAGTCAGCTTCACCACCAAGGTCCATTTTCACAGTAGCAGCTGTCTGCTGCACCCAGGCACTCTTAATCACTCTGACACTGCCCAGAGGTCTGTACAAACTACTCTGCTTTTTAGCATGTGTGTCTTTACAGCCAAACAGCCCCAAATAATTTTTGAGAGGGGCATTATGAAGCCATGAAAAGCCACTTGGTTGAATGCACAAATCCACAAATAAAAGCACACAGCCATGTATCTGCTTTGCAGTTGTATAAAGCCTGCTGATATCAGCCATTTCAAATGGGTGTGGGATGAGAGGCATCATTGCTCTTTCACAAATGGCCACTAAGGTCACTCAAAATCAATAGCAAGTAAGAGGTGAAAAGCAACTCTTAGAGAAAATAAGGCTGCAACTGCTTCAGGAATTGAGGTTTGACCAACCACTTCTGTGCAGCTTGCACAGCTGCAGAAGCAGTTGTAAAAATCCCTGGGGTTTGTGGTCTCTTATGTTTACAAAGCCCCTGCCCTATCATGCACCTCAAAGACAAAGCCACACAGTTACACAGGAGAAAGTAGTAACTTACCCAAAAATGGGAACTGGAATCCAAAGTTCTTATTTGGACACCAGGAGTTCTCTTTGTGTTTGCCAGCTCTTCGTGTTTTTAACAGCAGCATGGTCCACTGCAATGTTTCACAGTGATGTTCCATTAATATTTGTCTTCTTCTGTATGCTCAAGCACTTGTGTGCTTATGGGCAGCTGCAGAGGTTTTAAATATATATATTTAAAAGTGAGCTCACATTTATGTATAAAAATATTGTCTGAATTTTTGGCTTATCACTTTTTATGTTCATGCTTATGGAAAAATGCATGTGAAAAAATAGCTTTTTACTAAAATACCTGTGGAGATTATATTACTGACAGTTGTGGCATTTTGTGTTTATTTCTATGCAAGTTTTCCAACTCTTGATTTTAATAACTTATTTTGGATTGCTTGATCTTGGTGACAAGCTTTCTTGCATTATGGCTCCTAAAAGTAGACACAGTCCTAAAACCTGTGTGGAGCAGGGAAGAAGGATAAGGTTTTGCACCACAGAGACTTGCCTCCTTTCTCTGTGTTAGACATTTGCCTTTTCACAACAATTTTGCTGTTGACATGCTCAGCTTGTGATCTAATCTGTGCTCATTAGAGGGCATTTTACACATGCACAGAAGGCAGACTGAGAGAGGGGTTGAGCCTTTGCCAGTGCTTAGAATTTGAAGTTACTTCCCCAAAGTGGAATTCATGTACAGCAGTCACTCTCCAGGCCAGATTTTGAATCTGTCACTCCAACCATAAATCATATAGTCACAGGAGTGGAAAATTCGAATGGGCACCTGCTGTCTAATGGAAAAAGTTTTTCATTCCTGCTCTAAACAACATTGTAGCTTTTCACTGACTTGGATTGAATAAATTGAAGCTCTATTAAAGGTTTAGCAAAATTTCAGTTACTCCAAGTGGGTTATATTTTTGTTAAACTTCATTTGAATACTTATGCATTTTTTATGCTATATTAAGTGTACCATTTCATGGATTTTGATTGGTAATGCAGCCTGAAGCCTCATTATTTGAAAGCTTTATAGCTACCAGAAGTAAGTGGTTTTGGTCTCTGATGGAGAAAAATCAGCTTTCTGGTGGGAGGCTGGCTTTTTCCAAACTGAGAAATCAATAAACTGTCTCATCCTTTTATGACAGACCTAGAATTTCAGCCCTGAGTTGTGCTCTGTGAATAATATACCTAAAGGAGAATTTAGCTGTCATAATTGATGAAATGCAGCTTGCAGTCTGTTATTGGGCACCTCGGCTTGGGCAGGACATCAAAGTGAGGCTATTTATTGGGATAACCAAAAAAAAGCATGAGCATGTGGAAACTGTCACTCTTGCCTCTGGGTGTCTAGTTTATATTCATTCTAGTGGAGGCACTCATGGTGTCCTATTTTCCAAGAGCCTTCTTTCATTCTTCTTTTTTATTTTTTTTCTCCTATCCTACATACTTAACACAAAAATCATTTAAAGCATGATACTATAGCAAAATGGAATCAAAGTGAAGGAGGATCCTTTGCTACTCTCTAATCCAAAGGAGAAAGGTGTTGTAAGCAAACAAGTGAGATGTCTGCTATTCTGTGACACAGGAATGCTGCTTTCAGAGGACATGCCTTCTGTTTGAAGGCATCCAGTGGTGCCCATAGTCAAGGCTGCCTCTTAGGAGGGAAGAAGTGGTCTTGACTAGGATGATGTCAGCAAGAATATAGTCATGTTGCAAGTACAGTGTAAATTCCCGTGAAGTTGCCCTTCAACAGCATGCTGAGTGTCTGAGAAAAGCCTTAGTAGAACTGACAATTTTGTTGAAGAGAATGTCTGTTGCAAAGCTAATTTTTTTTTTTTTTTAGTGAAGAACTCTGGCTTTGTGTCATGTTTTCAAAAGGATCAGCTGTTTTGTTCTGAATCAGTGTGACAGAACTGAAATTTTATTGTAGATCGTGCTTGGTCCAGTAAGAAAGTGCCTTGCCAAGATGTTGCACTGCTGATGTGTGGGGTCTGAATTCTTGCAAAAGAGAGGTGGATGTTTCAGGGAGTGCTGGTGTTGAGTGGTAGCCATGCGTAACTCAAAACTTACAGCACCTTGCTTTGCTCTTAGAAGTAAGATTTTCTTCAGATGAGTTTTGTATCCAGGAGAGAGTTATTGTGCAAGTTGCCACCTTCTCCTTTGAACAGTAATTGTTGAGCTTCTTCCTCAAGTCCAACCTGCCCACCCCTCTGTGTGTCTCCAAGGCAAAGTGGTCCTGCAACGGCTGTGTGCTGCAGATGAATATGTGAGGAGGGGGATGGCTGGTAGGCAGGGAGTTATCCCCCTGTCTGCGCCCAGGAGTGGCTGCAGATGGGCAGGATGAGCATCAACCAGCACAGGCCAGGTCAGTACTGAGAGGAGCTGAACTTCACTTATATGTGAGGCAAAGGGTCTAGGGATGGAGCTGGGTGTCTTCTGTCAACAGAATGCTGCCTCTTCCATAGAGCAGACAGAAAGAGCTGCAGGCTCTGTATTTACTGCAGAAATTGTGCAGAATACTGCAGAACTGGCTCATAACTGTGTGTAGGTCATTAACCGAGTGCCATCTACTGGCACAAGGGGTCTTTATTGTCTGCTTTAACACGAGAAATGAGTGCTGCAGCGCACGCTGAATGGCTTCCAGGTGAGCCCTGAATGCAAGGTGCCAGCCTAGTTTTAACTCTGGCCACAGCTTTTATTCCTTTTCCAGCTATTTCAAAGTCTGTGGAAATCCCCACATGCTCTCTTTGGCAGAACTCATGGACTAGAACCACCTCTTGCTACACGACTGGGCTGCATGGACAGAAGAGGTCAAATTTTTGCATATTGTTGAGAGACCCTGTTTAAGTGGCATGGTATCTCACAGAAGGGTGTACACATTGAGCCAGCTTCTGACAGAAGCACTGCGTGTCCTGCCACTCTTCCACGTGTCCTCAGATGTCGGCGGGCTCCCTTGGGTCTTTATATAAACACAGGTGGAGAAGCTGGAAAATCATTTGCAACTCTAAAGGAATGCACAGCAGGGCAGGGGGCTATTATTGTCATTTAATTAATTTAATAAATATATTTAATGGAACAGGAGCCGTATCAGTGTAATCATCACTAGGAGGCCTCTCATTCATCTATTTTTCATGCAGAGCAGATTTTTGTACAGCACAGGTGCAGTTTCAAGAGATGGCAGGAGTAAAGTCTGAGTAGGAGGCAAGCAGATCTTCTAGCACTTGAGAAAAACCAGGCATGATTGGGCAATTTGTCACCCAGCATTACAGTACAAAGACACTGCATCTATTCTGTTCACAAGCGAAAAGGAGGCAACTTGCATTTTTTTTGTGGAGGGTGGAACTGTGACCTTTTTAGCTGCTTGCATCAACAGATGAAAACTGAAGTCCTCTGACAGAGCTCTCTAAGGAAAATTTGTCCTGCTGCTTCCCTTGATTAGGAGAAAGTGGTTTTTCTGCCTTGCAAAAATGTTTGACATTTAAAAGATTATGTGAAAAAATCCATTCTTCAGTAAAATAAAATGACAGCTTTGCAAAGTTCCTCACTGAGAATCAGGCACTAGGATAGCCTGGGGTACCCGTTCCCATGACGGAAGCCCCAGGCTCAAGCCACTGTTAGAACAAGGAACTCTAAGTCAAGCTAGGAAAGATGTTCACATCACACAATTATTCTCCACTGGAGCCTTCCTCCTTCATGATTTCGGTGTCCATCGTCTCCACAGGAAGCCATTGAGAACCATATTGACAGCAGCTCTCCTCACAGAAGGATTTGTCATCTTTGGGTGGGGGAAATATATTTCCTAGAAGATTTCCATCTGTCTTGAGCACACACTTTATTTAAACATCCAAAATATTGAAATAAGAAGCTGTTCGCAGAACAATCACCTTATCATAAAACACACCCTGCTAAGAACATGATTTCTGTTTCCATTTAATATGAGGCAGTGTTCCTCATTATTCTCTGCACACTGAGCTTCATCTAAATCAAACTGAACTGAAAAGGACAATAGTGCTATTGATTTCTAGTACTAAAAATAATGCATAATAACCTCACTGTACTGTCAAATCTGTTCAGTGAATGAAAGTGCTATCACAGAAGATGTATCATTATTCATCAATTTTATTATCCTTGCCAAGCACACTGGCATCTTCATTCAAGTCAGTTCTATGGAACCTGACTGGAGCAAGAAGCGACAACCCAATCTGCAGCTCTTGGTCACCCATGCATACCCAGGAGCTGTTCAAACATCTTCATTCCTGTGAGGAGACCATGGAGGTGCCTTCCTGCTGACTGTGTTTCTGAAGCTGATAGGTATGGGAAAACTGCAGTTTAGCTGAAAACAAGATGAGGAGAGATGGCACGTGCATGTGTTTGAACATTTTAAATGTGTGCGACAGTGCCAGGAGCGAAGATTTCTGAATTAGAAAAGATGTAACAAGGAGATTAAAAGCACAACTAATTTGTTATATCCTACCAACTAGGCTATAAGCTTTCCTCTTCTGTTTTTAAATACTGTTTATAATGAGTGCTGCAAAGGAAACCCTGCAGTACGGGGTGCCAAGAGTCATGTTTTGGGACAGGGAGTCGCAGTTGTATTGGAGGTTCAGCTGGCATAAACTGACTTGGGTTCACAGATGGCATCTCCCTTCTCCGCAGTGTGCTATAACATGGCTCGATGCACGGGTGCATGCTGGGGATGATTATTTTTAGATGATAACTGACTAGTTCTGGGGGGCTTTTAGCAGTCTTGGAGCCAACTATGGCATCAGCAATGTGAAAATTGTGGCAGCATGACATCCAGGGAAAGTACTGGTAGGCTTAGGTCGGATTCTCTTCAGAGAGAGCCACCAGCAAGTACTGACACTAACAGCAGGGGTTTTGGGACTTGTGGCTTTTTGTTGATTATAAAACCCAAAGAAACAAACCACCAAAACCAACCACCCCTCTTGCAAGTATTCTTCTCTTCTCACACACACTTGGGTTTTCTGAACTGCTGAGCTATTTGTGTTGGGATACACTTCCTCTCTTTGTTTTTGTGGTGTGTCAAGCATTCATTATGAGGAGTTCTTGATCTTACACGCCTCTGTGGCCTGTGCTTTGTAACAGTTCCATCACTTTCAGTTGAAGTCTAAAACTGCTCTCCTCTTTCTGGTTTTGATTTGTTGGTGGTTTTATCTGCCCTTCCAGGGGCTGGCTGGAACCTACTGCAGAAGGGCAGAAGTGCTGAGTGGAGCATATTTCACCGGTTTCTCAGTCTGACTGCTAATGGGAAATACTGACACTCTTTCAAGAA
The DNA here is from genome assembly GCA_013389985.1 of Dryoscopus gambensis. Lineage (NCBI taxonomy): Eukaryota > Metazoa > Chordata > Aves > Passeriformes > Malaconotidae > Dryoscopus > Dryoscopus gambensis. Next base: position 19,598 of record WEIT01027557.1, read on the forward strand.
AGCTCACTCACATGGCCATCTCAGTTTACCTTGAAAGTTCAGGCTGACTGCAAGGTTCAAGGAAAGGGGGTTTAACTGACTCCAGCCTTCAAATTTACTTTAGGCAGACTGGTGAGGAAGTTTACACGAGGTTGAAGGTCAATTACTTTGTGTGTAGATGTTAGAAAATTCAAGAAAAAAAATAGTTCCTTTTGTGTGAGGTGCCCAAGGATTTTCCTGTCAACCTCATATTTCTGCTCCCCAACTCTTAGATCATGCAGATGATTACTGGAACACAGCTTACTTTTCTGACATAAACCCCACTCATTTCTGTTCCATCCTTCTTCCCAGACCCTCCTTTTAGACCCTACTCAGGGAGAAGGAGCATGTGAGAAAGGAAGAGTGGGAGGAACTGGCAAAACCCCAGAATCTGCACATGGTGCAGCTTAGCTGGTGATGATGGTGGGTCTGAGGACCAAAAGCTTCTGCCATTAGCAAGATCTTTTGAAGAAGGGATCCTCTGTAGGGTGGCTTTGCAAAAGGATAGGAGCTCTTGGGCAGGTTGCACCGCCTGAGCTCAGTGGATGGTCTAGGCAGTGCACAGCCCATTTAGTGGGCTGCTCTCAAGCAAGAAATTTCCTCAGCTGACCTTGTGGCATGGGCTAACTCAGCATTGAGCTGACAGTTTGCTTTCCAGGACCTACGTGACACCTGAGGTGGAAATGCGCTTCCCACAGCAAGGCTATTAATAAATCTGCTTTTGTGAGCTCTTGGCCACAGTCTGAGGCCATATTCTTCTAATAACCCTAAAATATGTTTTGTTTTCATGTGCTTGTGGATATTAGGTTGAACCTTTCCTACTGTCAGGGATTTCTGAAACCTTAATTGCTTTTCCAGCTTAATTGCCCCTGGAATGATCTCAGGAATTAGCTTTTTGCTAATGGGGAAATATTTGAGCTGTTAAGGCTCTAAACTATTATTTTTAGACCTAAATTAAGGGGGGGGAAATGAGATGCAGATAACAATCAAGGTTTCAGTGTTATTACACTCGAATGCACTAGGACTTACAGGATTAAATACAGCCTAAAACTAGTCCAAGAACCTGTTCAAAATGAGTAGAGTAGTCTTGAGATGGAACACCCGGACCTTCTCCCAACTACATGCCATCTCGATGCTCTTTATCCTTGTTTTAATGTAAGAGTTTTGTTGACAGGTGTCATTCCAATAATTCCCTGGGTTTATATGCTAAAAGAGTTGGCTTTATTGGAATAAAAGGGTAAACTTTTAGGGTTTATATTTTTTCTCTCATCTTAAAGAAAAAATCGAGAAATTGAGTAATGACCTAATTGGTTTTAGCAGATGCTCTGCCAGCATGTGGAGAATTCATGTGGTACTGCTTGTCACTGGGGGGCCTTAACCATTTTTGAGCACTTACAGCCCTCAGAGGCAGTACGGTAATACCTTGCAGTACTTCTGAGGCATATGCAAAATACAGGTTTCAGCAGATATGGCTTAAAGCACAGCAGTTGTGAGAGTGAAAACTTGAGTGTAGCAAATTAGCAGTTTTATTTTATACCCAAGTCATTGCTCAAAGATGGAAAATTATGCTAAAAAAACACAGCATGTGATAAAAACTAACGTTATTTTTATTCCTAGGAAGAAACTTTCATAGAATGGTTATCAGTGTTGCAATTCTCATCACTTACTGGTTTGTTTAAAGGACTCTTCTTGTATGTAATGGTCCCTCTGACAAGGCAAACCTCAAAAAAACTGATTCATCAATCAAGAAGTCTTGCAGTTAATAGTTCTGCTTGCATAGGTCCTGCAATCATCTTTTTACCATGATTTTTTTAATTTGTGGACCCTACATAAGCTAGTATTTGAGACCCTGTAGAAATGTAACATCTGGTTCTTTCATTAAAGACTGTCAAAACATATATGTGCAACAGGGTCTTAGTAAGATCTCACTGGGGAAAAAAAGAAATAATTTGAACCTGAATTGAAACATTTGTTGTATATTTAGGTGAAACAAATGGAAAATTCTGCACAAATCTACTCTAGATCTTGTCTTGCTCTTTTTCCCCTCTTGACTCTAAAATATGAACAGGGCTGTTCTCTGCCGGAGACCACAGAAATCTTTCAAATTTTCTGTGAGAAGACATAAACATTTGGTTCAGAGGCAGGAGAGTTAACTGGACCTTCCTGGGCCAATTGGATGAATTTGGAGCCCTGCTCTTTTTTTGTGAAGAGGATGGGGGAAGAAGTGAAGGGGCAGGTACTGAGTTGTTCCTGTATCCAAGAGCTGCCAATACAGAGCAGAACACATAAAAAGGGGGGAGGCACACTACTAGTGTGATGTATGTACATGCTCCAGCATGCCTTGACTTTACTTGAAAGAACAAATGTTCCATCAATCTGATACTGCTGCAGAGCAGAAATTGTGCCAGCCAACATGCAGAGGTCTTCTGCAGGCCTAGCAGCTGGAAAGGCCATGGTTTGTGTCATGCCCACCATGGGAATGTGCTTTGCTCCAGCTGATCCCTCTCCAGGAATTTGCCTCATTTAAGCAGATGGAACTGTTCTGGCTTTACAATGGCAGCTGTCTGGGCAAATTCGGCCTTTCAGCAACCTCTCCCCACTGCCTTCCATGGTTCCTGACACCCACAGGTCCACTCCCCTGAGTGCTGGGTGGCTGTTGCTGCCTCTTCTGTTGTTATTTTGTTCTCAAGTGAATGCCGTGTTCTGCAAAACCGGCACGAACTGCATCAGGTTCCATAATGAGATGCTGGTTGTACTGCCAGTGCACCACTTCCATCTCTAAAGGATAAGTAGCATCATTTATGGGAAGTCTTGAGAGCTAAAGCAGATCTGGCTCTGACAGGGGCAATCAGATTTATGTAATTTTCTGACAGACAGTTAAGCTTAAAGCTGCACAAACCGGAAATATACTGTCAGGGAAAGTTAATACTTTAGAAGCCCAAGGTTTTATGAGGCAAGGCACAGACCTCTCCTCATACAAAGATGCTGCTGCTTTCTCTTGTCTTTTCAGAAGCCCCACATTGCAATGAGACAAGACCCCACCCTTCCATGAATCTGATCCCTATTAAAGGTAATAGAAATGAGAGCATTTTAATGAGGGGTGTGTTTGGACTAGACTCTACCATGACTTAGACTTCAGTGTTTGCATGACAAGAAATAGCAGCGCTTCTCTTTGGTTGTAGCTGGAACAATAAGTACATTTTAAACTCACTAACGCAGGGGAGATGATATGAAATGAGCTAAAAGCTGAGACTGGGTCATGATTTTTCAGCCAGCACAGTGCCCCAAAGGTGTCCTGAACCATTAAGGCTGCCTTATGTTGTTTCAGTAGAATAATATATCAGTTCCATGAGTTTTGGCACAATGTCTCAAACCTAACATTTAGCTAGGGCATGCAGGTACAGAAGGCAGGGAGGACATGGAGGCTGACAATCTATTACACACAATTCTTGCACCCCTGACTGTTTATGTTTTGGTGGGCGGGTAGGTTGCTTTATGCTTGTTAGCTCTGTGTAGCAAGTCACAAAATGTGAGGGTGGAATGCGTGAGTCAAAGAGAAGGCTGCCGAAAGCGATGGCAGCAAACTCAAGTTTGTGCTGTGGAAACCTGTGGAGAACTTGTTCTGCTTTACATGTCACGTAACCCTGCACTGTGTCTGGGGGGTCTGACTGCACCCTAAAAACACACACACGGTACCTCTGGTGTGTACAGGGGACTGTGGAGCTTTGGAGGGCCCAAACTTTAATGTTTTAACAGTTTCTGATTTTAGGTAAGTGATTATTTGACAAAGCCACCTTGCACAGTGTGTTTTGATGAGATCCTACAAGCCTAAAGGATCTGGAGATACCAAATATTCTTAATACACTTGATGGGCTTGCCAATTTTGGGTTTTTTTGCTCCTGGGATTTTATAGCTGAAAGAGAATTTCTGAGGGTGAAGTGAGTTTGTCCCTCAAGTAATACTGCACGCTCAAACCCAGCAGGCTTTTGCAGGACATTCTGTGATCTTGATACCATATTGTCCCAAGTTCAAGAGGCATTTATACTTTTCCTCCGATTTGAGTGTGGGCTAGGGTGAGGAAAAAAGAATGAAGAGTACAGACTCTGTCCAGGTGAAGAACACAAATGATTATGTTTTTATTTAAAAACTAAAAAAGCAAATCTATTCTTTTGAGTAGTACAGTTTGTGCTGCAACTGCTGTAATTCCACAGAAAATTGTGCTACTTTAGGACTTTTTTGCTGGAGGCAGGAGTTTAATTTAATTCTCCCTCTTCTTATTGTTACAAAATAACTGTACCTCCTTATTGTACATTCAAGTAACTCTTCAGTGTAAGGTTTTAACCAGACGTGATGATTACAAACTCTTGTTTAAAGATGACAGATATTTTTTCCCCCTGCAAACACAATCTACTGCTTTTTAAATGAAGTACTTTTGAAACCTGAATGTATCCTTACTGCTTTAACATCTCTTTCATTTACATACTCCACTGAAGAAAAAAACCAAGTAGGTAGAAAACCAGAAAAGGAGGTGGAAAAAGAAGACAGAACTAGATAATCAAAAACACTTAAAAATTCTTTCTACCTACAGCTATTCCACATGCTTCACCTCTATTTATCCATCCAAAAGGAACTGACAGGAACTCATCATTCTGGAGATTTGTCCATTTGAGTTAGGTGCCTTCATGCACTATCAGCTGCCTTTAGCACTTCATGCTGAGAAAGTGGTGCTAAATAGGTTCCTATATCAAAAAAGTAGTTCCCAGAGTTGGGAGGCCCTTCCAGCAGACTGTTTAGGGGAAGCAGCCAAAAACATCAAATCCAAACAGATCACAGGAGGAAGATGAGCAAGTGAAAAAAAATCATAAGAGGTTTCAGGAATTTTACAGTACAGCATAATTATTTGTCTCATTAAAATGTTCTTCCTTTTAGTATCTTGCCATTTAGTACAGTAGGGGTTTTGTTTGATGTTGTGGTGATTTATGAGTACTTGTGAAATGACAGAAGAGGAAGAAATCTGATGCAAGGAGAGGTGAATGATTGCCCTTAAAAGACCGAGGGATTCCTTGCAAAGCTTTGCTTGGCAATACTTTCCTAGTTTGTAGAGCACTAGTTTGTACAGGGTTTCAGTGGGATACAAATCTTTGATCATCTCTATGCTAAATGTATATTAGCCTGGGTAAATGTTTTGCTTAGATTTCAGTTAAATTTTTGGTTGGGTTGGGGTTTTTTTACTTCTTGGTGGCTTCAAATTAGTCATCACAGAAATTAGTGGCTCCCAGGTGATTTCAGCAAGTACTAGGGTGATGATGAGATGACATTGAGTCTGTATGGAATCTACAGGACTTGAGGACAGAAAGCTGTAGTATTAGTGAGGTTATATCAGGTTACGTCAGGGGAAACTTACCTATTTGACACAAGGGGAACACAAGGAATTTTTGGTCAGACCTTTTTATCTGTAAATTTTCTGTTTACTATTGATTTTGTTATATATTTGTCTGTTTATAATATGCTTGCTTAGGTTTTCTTATGGATACTTTAATAACTCCTTTTGATTTTGGATCTTAAACTGCTTTACAAACATTTCGCAATTTCCTTTCCATCTCACAGTTGTTAGGCATTTTTACTTCTAATATACGTAGAGTCTTCAGTATAGAATATCATAAAGTTGAAATATAAAACCTTCTTAGTTGTACGAGATGGACCTGAGTGTTGGGAAGATAGTGGGCTCTCTGTTTGGATCTATTTCGTTCATAACAATGGCAAGCCTGCTCTGTTGTTCTTACTGTCCAGAAATTCCAGGCTCCCAAAGTCTGAATCCAGATGCTAATGATGTAGCCTGGTGTTTTCCTAAAACTGAGCGTGCACCAGCCTGTAGTAGCAGAAGCTGTTCAGTTATTATTTGATGAGATTCCCCACGTGAACCTGGCATGAGTATATTTAACACTTCCTATTTGTAATTGCCAATGTTCTACAACATGTTAAAAATAGTCCAGAGGCTTTGGCCCTGCGTGCCCTACAGTATGTTAAGCCTTGTTTGGGCTTACTGCAACACTGTAATCACAGATCTTGTTGCCTAAGGGAATTTTCTCACGTTTCTTAATTTAATTAAACATTTCCCATTAAGTTTAATTTCATGTTAAGACGGAGAATTCCTCCTTAACCCTACAATAATAAGGCTTTACAAACCAAAGTACAGTTTTCACAGATTTTATTCTGAGACTTCATCTCATTTGATACAGTGAATAATTTAACAGTGATTTTAACATTCTGGGGTTTCGTGAAGTCTGTTTCTATTTATCTCCCTCCAGCTCATTGGAAGCAAATGAGACAGGTCACCACAATTCCCTAACAGATAGAAATGAGGTGCACTCATTATTAGAAATGAGGACCACATCTACACCATCTCTGCTTGTCTGGTAGCTCTAAACTCCCATCAGTGCAGTGCCTGCCTAAAAATCCTGACAAGTAATCACTTTTCTGGAGTTTTCTGAATTTTCCAGTTTTGAGGCCACATTAATCAGAGTGTAGTCAGTTCATGCCCTGTATTTCTGCAGTGACGGCACTGGGCAATCAGACTATCTGTTGGAAAGTTTAGGTACCATGTAATGTAAATAGTTATGCAGGTTAGCTATGCTTATCTTAATTAAAATGCTGAAGGGTCATGTGAAAGCTCTGGTGCTGCCTGGAGAGAGTATTGTTGCAGTTATTTCACTACTAATGGAGATATTTCCATATTTCTACTCAGTGGGACACTTTTTCCCATTTTTGTGTGAGGGTGACTGAAACTGCTCATTGATCCTTTGGACAGGAATTATTTTGTATTGCTCTTCAAAGCTTTGCATCTCTTGGGGCTTTTCTGTGTGTGTGTGTATTACAAACACCTGGCTATTTAAAGGAGAAAAAAAAAGAGAGAAAAGAGGGACAAGAACTGTACATCCCACATGCCATACACCAGCATGCTGAAGGAATTTCGGCTTTAAGGCTGTTTCTTTAGGCTCCCAGCTGACTTACTATAGCACAATGTGAAATTGTAGAACGAGCAGAGTCCCATCAACACCACATCTGTTCCAATTGCTTGCTTTTTAGCTTCCACACTGGCATTCACAAATATGAATGGGAAGAAACTTACAGTTCTGTCTGATATGCAGAACGTTTTATGGTGTAAAAATTTACTGTAACTATTTTAGTCAAATACATTATTCTGTCATGACCTGGATATAAACATAGTAATTTTACCTTTTATATAAACAGTTTTCACATCAAAAAAGGTTTATTTTACAGTATTTACATGCACAGAAAAATCTGCTGTAAAAGGTAAGCTCCTGGCTGTGTTTATTTCAGTAGAATTTACTACAAATTGCATTTATAGAGCAATGAGGCTTGGAGCCATCTCACCTTGCTTTCCCTCCAGGTCTGCTGTTCACAGCAGGAAGGAAAGTATTCAGATGCCACTTGAAAGCCAGTTGACCCTGTGGAGATGCTGTTTCTTCTCCATGGTCTGCTGGGTCTATAATGCCTGGACTGCTATTTTAGGCACTATATTTCAGTGGAATGCTGAGCTCAGACCTCATGGTCTCTGCAGCATCATTTAAGGGTGGAAATTTTGTAGGTGAGAAATACCAGACCAAGTCCTTTACCTCGAAAAGTTATCTTAGCTCATAGATTTTCATAGGCCACATCACAGGAGCAGGTTTCCTTTACAAAAGGTGTCTGTGCTTTGTAAGTTACTTGTTCAGTGCCACACTCGCATACAGCTTCAGGATCAGCAGACCAGGCCTCTTTGGGGATCCACTGCTCTGAGCATGGTGCTCCCATCTCTTATGGATTTAACATGGCTCTTTCACCGTGATCTTGTCTTTCTGAATCACATCAACAAAATCTGTAGCCCCCAAAGAGA
>WEIT01027557.1:27799-39085 GCA_013389985.1 Dryoscopus gambensis
GGCAAATCCTTATTTAAGGTTCTTTCATGGGTCACTCCTGCCTTAAGCTCCTGTGCTTTGGAAGGATAAACACTGGGTCATGCCTGTCGGTGTTTGAATTATTAGCTTAAGAAGATCTGTTAATGAGAAATGTAACTTCTGCATTGAGTTACACATTATAAATCTTTTGACTGAAAATTAAGAAGACAACTTTTTATGAGTTAAGTAGTGTAAAGCTCCTAGTAAGTCTTAATTTTTGAGAAATAATACTGTGCTGGTCTCATATTTTGCTTTAAAAATGAGAAAATCATTACTCAGAGTTCTGTTTCCTTCTAAAGGGCTCCAGACCATAAGCAGGGAGCTAGCAGGGGTTAAGGGGTTTGGCAGAGATGTGCAGCGTGCTGACTGGAGCAGAAACCTTCTTTCACATGCTGGGTTCAGCAGCAAGGCTGAAAACACTGAAAAGACATCTACAGATGAAGTCTGCAGCCAGTCGCATTGCCTGGGTTCCTTCCCCCCCGAAGAGAAGCTTTTTTATTATTGCTAATCTTCCAGAGGGTGCTAGCAGCCATCATTTCCCTATCTGTATAAGAAGAGAGTCAGATCCATGTCTGAAAGAGCAGTCAGTACCTTCCCAGAAAGGATTGTTGGCTCTCAGAGAGGTTGAAAATTGAGAAAGTGCTTTGTTAAATGTTTCAGAGCAGTTGCACCTTAGTCTGCTGTGGCCTCAGCTTTCCTGTCTGCTATTTTCTATAGTTATTTTCAGATTTTTTGTTGTTGTTGTTGGTTTTTTTGGTTTGTTTTGTTTTTTTTTTTGGAGGGAGGGGGGTGGGTTTTTATTTGTTTAGATTTTTGAGGGGTTTTTTTAGTTGGTTTTTTTGAGTTGCAATTTTAAACTCCTGACTCAGAATTTGTCTGAGAAGGAAGCCTTGGAAGCTGCTTGAAAATTGGTATCACAAACTTATAGGGCCAATAATTGAAGTGTTTTCTTGAAAGTTGTGAAATCAAATTAGCAACTCAATTTGCTCAGGATTTTCAAGTGGGGAAAAAGAAAGGGCACTCCTATTTTTGTCTGTGATCACTGCCTTGAAGATAAATGACTTTGCTCCTTGCTGTAGGCCAGTGTACATAGCCTTAGCCACTACACAACATTTTTTTCGGCTGTAATTGATTTTTTTATGAGGAATTTTCAGAACAATTTCAAACCCAAATATTTTCCCTCTACCCTTTTATTTCTTACTTGCTCCCTGGCTGATTTGGCTGTCAGTGTAGTGCACTGACAAATAAATCATTGTCAGGGCTCTGTTCCCCAGTGCACATGAGTCAGGAGTCCCAAACTAACCCTGCAGTCATGCAAAGGTCCTTACTTCACAGCTTTATCAAGGCTTGCTGACTTTGCAGCATCCCACAGAGAAGGCAAGCTCGTGACATGAAAGACAGTATCTTCTGCACTCAGGAAAAATAGACTGGAAACCAAGGTGCCACACGAATTCAGTATTTAACACTGGCAGCACGACTCCTTTTGCAGAGCACATGACCTGATGGGTTATGCACTGCAGAGTGAGCTGGGTGACCAAAATGTGAGGATGTTCTCTGTGACCTTGAGCAAGCAGATTCCTGTAATCATAGCTCAGTTTCCATTCTTGTTTCATGACACAGTTGCTGCATACTTGGAGTAAAAAGCAGGCCCTTGCTATTAGGCTTTCCAACCTGTCTGATTTCATGCAGATAGTGCTAGAAAGCCATACTGGATAAACCTCTTTTTCTGACACTTTTGGGGCCAATTTCTGTCTCTTAGTGTTTACCAATGTGTGGCATCTCATAACTCCAATGATATTTTTAAGGGTTTTGCCAGAACCTCAGAAGATGCTAGTTTATTGCTAAATATTTTGCCTTCCCCCCTTTTCACAAACATCGAAATTTCAGACCTGGCACCCTGCAGAGGAAAACTTTAAAATACAGACACGTTTGGTGAAACTAGATGAGAACCAGCAAAGCTTAAATTTCAGCTTTAACTGATCATGTTAAATTCTGAGATACTCACAGAAAATGAATATGTGGGAATTTTCTGTGATGCTGTTTCAGCTTAAGCATGCTAGTGCGGATTTTATGGGGTCTGGGGGTTCCTGTGTGCTGCAATATTTTAAAGTTTTTAACTTCTTGCTGTACTGCAGACATTTGTAGCGAGCAGAAGGCATCAGATGTAGAATAGTGATCTTTTGAACTGCTGCTAAAGCAAAATGTGCTAAACTGTAGAGTGAAAGGTGATGCCACAATCAGCCTTAGAAATTTCACTTCATTAGTTTTTTCAAGGATAAGAAACAGATGAAAGAAAACCTTTATTTTTTTTCTAGTTACTTTCCTCACTGAGAAAAAAACGTAAATTCACCTTTCAAGATGAATTAGAAATCAGTCCCAGCCACTTGCTCAAGGAGGGCCAAAGAACAAACACAGGAATATTTGAAGTGTAGAAAAGTATGCTAATATGGCCAAGTTTGGAAAAAGGTAATCTAAATTAGGCACGAGGGACAGAGAGACAGCAAAGATGTGAAAAGACGAGGAGTCTTCAGAGAATGCCTCTAAAGATACCATGTTTACTTTGTTAAAAATGGAGAAAGCAATCTTTGTCTGCATGTTATCAGTAAATGAGGGTTTTAATAATAAATTATCTATGTGATTGCTATTTTTCTTTCTCTTTGCAAGGAGAGAGGCTCTAAAAGGAAAATAAATATATCGGTAAGTAAAATGTTTCTCTAGTGGAAAGCAAATAGAAACAAGTCTGGATTTATTATTGTCTTTAATTTATGAGGTGTTGAATTTTTGTGGAGGTTTTTTGGGGTTTTTTGAACAGATAGGGAGAATTGTTGTCTCATGATGGAGTAGTGTGCATTTAGCACCATTGTCACAGTCACTGTGACATTATCAGTGAGGGAGGACTGTGAGTTGGAATAAAACTAAAATCTTCTAATCCAAGTCAGTGGTTGGGTCTAAATCGGTGTGGGGCCACAACTGACAAAAAACTTGAGTGTGATCAGCAAAAAGCGAGTCATTGGTGTATGATATGATGATCTTCGTGTGTCTGTGACTAAACCGAGTACTCCAAGAGGCAGATGGCCAGTGCGTGGTTGCACTTTGCCTTTCAGTGCCCTTCTCCTGATCATCTGTGCTTGGGAATATAAGATTATCTTGGCTCCCTTTCTGGCTGTTACCCCGCACTCTCTCTCTCTGAGGATGGTAAGGACATATTCCTCAGAAGGAGAGCACACATGCACCCTGTGAAAATTACTAGGGAAGGTGTGGAAAGAACTGGTGTGGTAGTATGACTGGGAGATAACACTCGTGTCAAATCAGTGAGAGAAAAATACTGCAAATTCAAAACAGAATGAGGAGCACAAATCCCATTTTGCTGCTAGTACTGCTTCTGTCCTAAATTTTAGGAAGTTCCTCCTGGAGGAGTGTAATTATATGCCTGAAAAGAGGTCTTAGGTATCTGACCTTAGGTTCTGTAATCTACATTTTGTGCCCATGGTCACCTAAGACAGGAAGAGTATGCCTTGCGATGCATTTGTTTTTAGGATGACCATTTGTGTCTTTTTGCTATCTTCTCATTCTCATTCCATTCCAATGTTGAGCATGAGTCCCTTGCTTCCCTGTAGGCGAGATAGATGAGCAGACATGTAAATGAACCTTCTGTAACTCTTGCAAAGGATTTCATAGTCTGTCACAGAGGAGCAATCGTCTGTCACATTAATATGGCTCTTATTACAGTATTTATGTCAAACCCCCTGTCTTTCATCATTTTCATTAGCATGGAAAGTAAGGTTTTAACAACTATGGTAATAGGTAATAATGTAGCATTAGAACATAAATCTAGTGACGATACAGATACCCATGAAGTGACAGGGAGATGTTATAATTTGCTTCCAGCACTTATTTTGGGGACAGATTTGTGTAGGTGGCTTAATTTTTAGGAAGTATTCACTATAATTATCAGAACTAACAGGAACACTTGGCAAAGGGGAGAAAGAAATCTTTGGGTTGCAATTCAATTGAAGACGAGAGGTAGCAGTTACAGTTACAAATTACCAACTTTCTGATGGTGCTTGGCACACGTTCCCTTCCTGCTTCTGACCGACATGTGACAAAACCTCACAGTTACAGAAGGGTTCACTGCCAGAATCTCTGACTTTGGTACAGGAAGGACATTTTATATGCAGTGTGTATTCACAAGCACAAGTGGGATAAACTGAAGTGAACCGGATCATTGAGTTAAATAATTTTAATGTTAGAATATGCTTTATTCACAGTCAGAACTGTGATGTACTTTGCAAAGATAGCAGAGCCCCTCCCGAGCAGAGGAGAAATTGCTCAGTCATGAAAATTTACCTAAAGAGCTGAGGTAAAGGCAACCATTATTTGGAAGAATAGGACCATTCAGTGGACCTGCATCAGACTGAGAAAACACAGAAAGGAGCAATTTCCTTACACATAAGGGAAGGAAAAGTACTTTAGTTATCCAAACTAGCACTTGAACACACTGTTACAGTTAATTTGCAATGTAATGGAGTGTTTAATGGCTTCCAGTGGTCAGGAAGCTGGTTTTAGAAAGATTGTGGGTGAGGAAACTCTTACCCATCCAAATCATCCAAGTGATTTACAGCATTTGTAAGGCTGCACAGTGCGTTGTGGTGCTGAGAGCATCCTCTGCTCTGCTACCAGAGCTGAATGCAAAGCTGAGGTCTCTTGGCAGTGCTGCTGTAATGGGTCTAGAGAGCCCTGAGCCCCTTCACATGTGGCCATGTATGAGCAGGCTCAGATCTTGAGGACTGTACACAGTCCTGAGCTGCTTTCCATAGGAATAACTTGTTTGCTTTGGGCATGGTGCTGGTTTTCACCCTGTAGTTCTGTCTTCTCTGACAGAGCTCTGGGATCAGACACCTCATACTGGTTCACATCTAGTCAGATCACATGCCACCACATGCAGCCAACCTGTGCATGATCAGGTAATGCTTCTCCATGAGACTCACATCCTAGTTTTTTGGATCTGTCTAGTATAGGTGATGATGGGATTTTGCTTTCACTGCTGACCTAATGCTTTCAGAGGGCTGAAATGTGACTTCCCACATTGTGTTTCAGGAGCAGGCTCCATCACTCTTTTCAAGATCACTTAGATTTTCCTGGTCATGGCTTCCACATGCTAAAATGTGTTGTGCTGCCTTGGAGGGAGGGGAAGCAGAGGGGCACCAATCTCTTTTATCTGGTGACCAGTGACAGGACCTGAGGGAATGGCCTGAAGTTGTGTCAGGGGAGGTTTATGTTTATGGATATTAGGAGAAGGTTCTGCACGCAGAGGGTGGCTGAGCACGGGAACAGGCTCCCCAGGGAAGTGGTCACAGCACCAAGCTTGACAGAACTCAGGAAGTACTTGAATAATGCCCCGAGACACATGGTGCAATTTTTGGGGCTGATCTGTGCAGGGTGAGGAGTTTGACTTAGATGATCCTGGTGGCTCCCTTTTAACTGAAAATATCCTGATGCCTTGGGTAAGAAGCTGGCAGCTTGCGGTCTGTGTATGAAGATGGTGAGGCTTCATTGTGGCAGGACGTGTCTTACCCCCTCTCTACCATAGATAGCCAGTGCGTGTGCAACGGATAACTTGGGCGGGTCACGGGCCCAGCATGGGGTATCTCTGGCTCCAAAAGGGCTCAGACACACAGCTAAGAATCAACATCTTAGTCTGGAAAGCAAAGGTGGGAAGAGATGAAAGACATATTCTTGACCAAAAGACAAGATTCTTATCTCTATAAAAGCCTACACAATTATCACAGAGGCAGAAGTCTCTTGCACACTCCTCGGAAAGGTGTGAGAAGGTTTCTCCCTACAGCTGGATGCAATTCCAGGTCCCTTCCCTGGGAATTAAAAGAGAGGATTTTCGATGTGTACTCCATCAAGACTGGATGGTAAACACTGGATCCTAAGTTATATTATTTCTTAGCTGGCTGTAAATTTAATGGTACCTTTTAACTCCATGTATAATACTAGTATCCCTTTTTGTCTTATCCTGGTGTAGTAATAGTCTGTTGTAAGTCTTACATCTGTTAGTTTTGTGTCTATTAATAAATAATTCATTGTATAATAGACCAAATCAGCCATTATTAAAGAACTTGCAAATAAGAGTGGGTCTTGGGGTGCTGGCCACCTCAATACAGCTACTGCTTGCTGCCAGAGGCCTGGGCAAAAGGCAAGAGCTGATTTAAACCCACATCATCCATTCATAACATTCATCAACTGGGATATGAATTTATCACATGTGAACTTGTGCACTCTCTTTCGCTTTGCAAATCCCTGCACCCAGCATGAGGTTTTGGTCAGTGGGTTCAACAGCTGTCCTGGGAGCTTAGGCTCCTTCTCAGTGCACTGAACTGCTCAAGCAGACCTCTGGTTAGTGAAAAGGTACATTTATCAACTGCAGCCCTTTTTTCCTGCTTGTGAGTTAATTAGTCTTTGTCACTTGTGTAACTGAGTTGGCTGTTACTGCTGTTGATTTGTGATACAGAACTTTTTTGTCTGGTAGAGATCAGAGCAATTTGCAGATGAAGGTGAGTGCTCTCATCCCCATTTAACTGAAGGGAAAACAGCAATGAAAACCAATTTCTGAGAAGCAGCAGAGCTGATAGTTAGCCATTGGGAATAAAATCTTGTCTCTTACCATCCCTGTGGATGCTTCATAAATTTCAAGTGAGCCTAATGTGCAGTTTGAGATATGTTTTGATATATATCTTTTTGACAGACAAATCATAGCCTATCTTTGTGTTTCCAGATAGGATGAGCCTGATTCTTTCTAAAATGAGGTTTCCAGAGAATATTCATGTTCACAAAACCAAATTCCACTTAAATATTCTGCAATAGCTGTATGTTTAACGCATACTCTTGCCTGGTAGTTTGCTCACTACAACATCCACAGAAATAGCTGGCAACCTGGAATTGGATACAATCAAAGTAAATTCATGTGGAGTAGACAAATAATGGTCTGTGCAGTGGTTACCATCAATTTAACTAATTTTCAAAATCCAAGTTCTGGTCCACATGAATAATTAACTGCCTTTGTTATCTCTGTCATCTCTTGTTTCAGTGTAGTAGATGAGCAGGGAAGCATGTGGAATCCAGGCTATCAGCTGGTGCCAGCTGCTTGTGCCCAGGGAGAACCTGGCTCACAGCGTGTCTCTCCCATTTGAAGGACACATGGAGCAAAAGGAATGGCTGCATTATGTGACTAGAAAGGTTAAGAAGATGGCTGGTTACGCTGTCAAACTTCCAAAATATTGCTGCACAGACAACAGGTGCTGCAAAGTCCATTCCAAAGTGAGCAAGCAGTTTCAAGTTACTGTAATAGGCTGAAGTTAAACACCTGTGTCTTTGCAATGGGTTGATTCAGCCCCTATTCTCTAACTATGCTGGACCTTCCAGCAACTGTGTCTGAAGTTGGAAAATCTCTCCTTGCAGGCATCAACTCCTGCCCACCTCCACATTCATGCTTGGCAGAGTGACAATCAGCTTTGGGCAGTGCATGCCTGCACACCCAGGTGTCCCAGTCTGCTGGGATTTATACTTCCATTCCCCTGAGGCATCTGCAGGGTGATATCTGCATGTTGTGAAAGACAAGCACGAATAAATGCTGCAGGCTTTTTTTATAAAAATGCTAGTGCCTCTACATTTACGCAGCAGTGTGGCCTGATTATGCGGGAGCTCTGAGGCTTATCCCAAGATGATGATTTTTTACATCAAAAGTAGATTAATGGAAGTCGACAGCCTTGTGTCCATCCAAATACAGTATGAAATGATAATAAGTATAGAATTGCTAGTCAGTAGGGTCTCATGTCACATACTCAGACTAGATAAATGATGAATATGTAATGAAATTACATAGAATTGAGACAGATGGCTCTAGCTTTTGATAAATGCATATATCTTCACAATCAGATAATAATGCCAATGTGTGGAAGATCAATTGGGATATAACAACTTTGAAAAAGAAAGTAATTTCTCTGCTTTCACTTTAAGATGCGCATTTAAATAAGAATCAAGTTTAATTTAATTATAATTTTTTTCATCATGAAATTAAACATGAAGAAGAAAAGAAACCGAGGGGAAAAAATACAGGGACATTTTCATCTTATTTTGCTTTGAATTGTAGTTATTTATCCTAGTGCCTATAATGAAATACCATTGCCAAAAAGAAAAGACAATTATTTTCTCTCCAATAAACACTAAGATAGATTGATGGTCACCGCTATAAAAAGGATTAAATGAAATTCTTGACACCTTTTCAGGAAGATGTCAATTTGTTCCTAAGAACTCTAGTTATGAGGAAGCTTATAATACAGTCCACTTGTTATTGATAGGGATGTTTAATATTTTACTGACTATTTAAGGTGCAAAGTCCTTGAGATAAATCAACTTCTCCTCCTCTCTCTGCGTTTTACTATTTCACTAGAGGTACATCTTTCAGGGAATAGACAAGATTGACTAGGGACATAGTATAAAAAATATCATTTGAAATAATGTCATTACCAAAAAGGAAGGAATTTTGAGAACAAAATAATTATGAAGCTCATTAAATTCACAGTTTCTGCATATCACAGATTAGTGAAAGAGTAATGGCAGTAACTCAACACATAATTTTGCACGGTGGTTGTGTATTATCTGAATTACTGTCACTTTCTTTGAATTTAAAGTCCTTGCTTGTGTAGATAAACAAATATATCTGTCCCTCATTTGCATGGGATTTAGGATATTTTCAGGTGAAGAGAAAGTAGCTTTCAGTTTCCTACAGTCCATCAGCCCAGCTTTGAGTAGCAGTTATAATGAAAGAACACCAGCTGAGATCTGAGGTGGTAGGTGCTGTACCAACACACAACAAGTGTATTACAGGTATGGAGAGTTTGTAATCTCTTGTCTCCAGGTGAGAGTTCTTGAGCTGGGAGGGAGGAAGTGGGTAAAAGCTGTGCTGGGTGGGAGTATTAGATGTAGTCCTCTGTGCTCCGTGGCTTTCTGCAACGCTCCCATAGGAAAAGCTTCAGGTGAGATATTACCTGGTGTGGCTGTGGAGATCTGGAATCAGCAGCTGGCACAAGAGAAGGAAAATCAAGTTTAGCGTGCAGTTTGGGGTTCAGCTCATGAATTGCCTTGATATCTTCAGAGGTTGGCACATGAGTTCGTGCACTGGCCTTGGTGAGGACTATGCAATTTACTCTGCACCGAGGAACAGGAAAATGAGGCTCAGAGCAGTGGACTTGGAGGCTTTTTGTGCAACCATTGGAAAAAACCAAAAATGCAAGGTGCCTTTTTCTTTTAGTACTATCTATGCTCAAGAAACAGGTGTTTTCTCAAATCTGTGCATTTTTCCAGAGCCTCCCAAATGTTATTTCAGCAGTCTTTGCAGGAAGTACTGCTGGATGCTGGCTTGCAGTGGGAGTGGGGCAAAAGCCCTGCCCTGTCAAGCTGGAGGGCACTGATGCTCCCAAAGGAAACCCTCCTTGGAAGAGTAAGAATTTCTACGTCACAGGCTGCTTGCTGCAGAGCCATCACAACAGGAGCACATTTCTCCTTCCACAGTTTGCCACTTCCTCAGTGCTTCCAAAAATCACTTCCAGCTGTCTCAAGCCAAGCTACCTAAAGTTGGAGGCTCCCTAATAAGATTTAAGCACTTTAGCCCTCTCTAAGCAGAAACTTTTGCGTTTACCTTTCAAGTGGAAGGATCACTGACTGTCTAAAGCATTTTAGTGGTATCAGTATTTGCCTTCAGCCTGCATTTACATGGAGTCATGGAGAATCTGGGATAAGACCTTAGAAGAGCCTATCATTTGTGATAGTGCCTCAAGAGAATTTTTTTTCTGTAAATCATAACTGTGATAGTTTATTGATCAGATTAAGCCAACTTTCAAAAGAGAAGATAATGCCATACATTTTACTTAAGATGTTTGTGCAGCTGCTAAACAACTGAACGTCAGTGAGTGAACGCCTTGGTTGTGGCAGGTGGAGAGTGCTCTGTTCTCAAAGATATCAAATCTTTCATTTTCTATTGATGCTTTTTAGAAGCAAAACTGTGTTTTCCAATACAGCAAGTCCTCAAGTGCCTTACAAATCAGCAAAGATGGAGAATTCCTGGTCCGTGCCCCAGGAGCAGCCTGCCATCCAATTGTATATGGCCTGTGACCATTTAGTTTTCCAAGCTGTTGCAGATCTATACTATCAGGGGCATTAAAATGTGGTTGGCCAAAGGTGTTAGAAGGAACTCTTGGCTCTCACTAATGAGAAGACTTGCCATCTCTGTGGTATAACAAGAAGGAAAAATATAAAGGGCAAGTCCTTATTTCTATACTTCCGCTGTATAGACAAGCATGAAGACAATTTTCTGACCATGGATTATGGGTGCTATCAAATACAGGCTATCCTATAGGTGGAATTCCCAGTAAACAGATCTTATAATTTCTGTTTGTGTAGTGAGAGAGGTCTCCAGGAATCATCAGAAGATGTCAAAGCACACTGGTGTTTACCACTTCTTGGTCATTCACATGCACACACACACGCACACTCTGTTTCAGGCATTTCTCATGCTTCAGCATGACTAAGAAAGACCTTTTTTTCCTCTCCATCCCCTGTCAGTGAAGCTACAATGATTTAGAGCAGGCAACACTTCATGGAGTTGGGCAGACTTCTGTGGAAGCTGCTACTGTGGGAATCTCAGAGCTATGTGACATAGGCAGCCTAACTCTTAAAATCCTCAAAACAACAAAGGCCCAGGTTTACTTGGCTCATTTGAAAGTTAGGGAGAAGAGGAAAGGACAGAACTCATTCAGGTCTTGAAAACTTGGACAAAATGAGTTCATGAGAACCCTTGATGTGATGGTAAGTATCTTTTCAGGGCTTTGCTTGGATACTTCTAACATCTGTTAGCAAAGTCTAGCACTAGTAAATACTCATTAGCAAAAGGCAGACAATTGCCATTGTCTGGTTTTGTCCCTACTTTCTAATAGATGCATGCATCTCTGCAAGTGAATATTGGAGTTAGTGAAGTGCGTGGTATTAGGCAGTTTCCTGCATCTCTCTTTGCAGCTGAAAATGTGGTGTTTTCTTTTACTTTCCTCCACCCCCTCCTTCCTCCCCTCCACATTAGCTCTGGCTTTTAAGCTGTTTAGCTAAAACTCAAATAAAGGAATATGCTGGGATTGGAAAGATAATTATAAGGCCAAAATCCCTCACACGCCACTGGATTCTCTCCCTCCTGATGTGGATTCTGGATGTGTC
>WEIT01027557.1:40945-71244 GCA_013389985.1 Dryoscopus gambensis
ATTTAGAGTGTCCCTGACATTCACATTGAATACTGTCTGTAAATTGTTATTATGAAGATGCTTATTCTACTTTAAAGTTGCTCTGAATGTAGGCATAGAAGTATTCGCAATTTTGATTCTTAAACCAAGCTTCTTATAGACTGAAGATTAAAACAGCAGAGGGTAGAGGTACTGCAGTCCAGTTCCAGCTGATGTACTGTTAGTACACCCCTTCAGAAAGGAGCCCAGTGAAAGAAGAGCTTTTTTAAGTTCCGTTGCTGTTTTGAAACACACATAGCTTTTTAATGAATACAAAGGGCCCTTGCTGCTCTGGTTCACACTGCTCATCTCTGCTTCCATCTCTCGGGAATGCTGTTTCTTGGCTAAGCCAATCATTGGCTCTACAATCTAGCTGGGTTGTAAAATGAAGATCTATCTAGTTTAAGATTAGTTCTGTGAGGTGTGTGCTTTGTCTAACCCCGTGTGCTTTCTGCGGGCCAAAAAAAGAGAAAAAAACAGAGAAAGACTCTTCCAGAAGGAAGTTCATCCTAAGCTAGGACTGGATGAGATGCCTGTGTCTCCAGTCCCTACTGAAGGAGCCTAGGCCAACTAATTTGTACAAAGAGCTAAATCTCCCTCACTCATTCTGCCCCGCGTAGCAGCTTCTAAATTGATCCCCAGGAATTCTGTGTGCCCAGTCCTGTGCTTGTGGCACCCTGGAATAATTTCAGACAATGAAAACAAGAAATCTACGGAGACATCCTAAGAGAAATATGTTGCTTTTCTGGAACTGTTAAGTAAAATAAGTGCTGCTTTGGTTACTCTGAAAGGTTGAACAGATATCTAGCTTAGGGTATCTCTTTATGGTATTACCTTAAGCTATCTAGGAAGAGAGAAGATTTAATCACCCCTCTAGGTTATAATTTCACTTCCCAGTAGAACAAAAATCCTGGGACAATTCTTTATGACAGCATTTGCTATGACAAGGGGTGTCTTTAAAATGATTAGAGAGCCATTTGCTACAGTGATCAGTCAATGAGAAGGAGAAGTTAACTTTATCAGTAGCCTGAAGAATAACTCTAGAGTTGCACTCTGCCAAAGTGGAAGAAAATAAAAGCCTAGTGTAACAAATCCATGGAAGAAGTTGGGATCACAAAGCAACCATCTTTTCTCTAAACTGGATTAGCCAGAGGCAAAATGCTTTCCTCAGTCACTGATTGCCAGACCTTATTTTTTTTTTTAATCAGAAAGCTTTAGAAAGTGGATAAAGAGAAATTTTCTGCTTCAAAGTGTTCAAATATCGGTTTCTGCAGGCACTCTCAGGGGATTATAGTATTGTTTAGAAACTCGCTGATTGGGGGATTTGGAAACCTGAACTGCAGGACTGCACTCACACTAGAAAATAGTTATTGTTATTGGCAAAGTAGCAGCAGTAGTAGCTCTTTGGTCAAGTTTTTTTGACTTTGAAAGGAGCTCAAGGCACCTTTAGAGAACTAATATCTTGGGCTGTAGGCAGCATCAGGGCTGAGAAGTTCATAGGACTTCATTCTCTTGCTGCAGCAAAGTGGTTTCTCCACCGAGCTTTGNTTGATGATACTCACTTGCTTTTGTGTTAGTGGAAACTTCTACCACAGTGGCTGAGCCAAGGCAGGACTTGTTCCCTCAGCTGTGATGTGCAGAGTTCTGTGTCAGCGCTAAAGCACTGAGACCTTCGTTGACTTTTGTTTGGGTAATTTTATCTGGAGTTCTCATTGGAGTTCTGTAGGAAGGACATGTATTTAGAAGGTAAATGTACATTGTCTATTTTGGTACCCTTTTGAAGGGAATTCCTTTGCCAGTGCTTCCTTTGGCTCACCCAATCTTGTCATTTTCATGTGGAAAGCTATTTGTAAACTACAGTTTTGATAGAAGCAGAAAAATTTCCTCACCCAGCTAATGTTTGCTAAACCACCAAACAGTACTATGTTCTGGAGTTATCAAGAAGGTGTGTGGTGACTGAAGACTGAGCTGCTGACAGTGATGGGAAGTGTTTTTTAAATAAGTTTATTTAGTTAATATTAAAACTACAGCTTTAATAGTAACCTGCTTATTGTGTCATAACACTCAGCAAAGCCCACATTCCCTTTTGGTAATCTGTCAGACATTTTTATGGTCCCTGTCACTTGCTTTCGAGCTTGGAGACTGAAAAATAGGACATCAAATGAATTAGATGGGGCTGTGTTTCCTGACAGCAACCCCTGCCTTCTGTTTCATTTCAAGTGTGGGCACTTCCCCTACTTTGTGAATGGTAGCTGCTTATATCCACAGTAAGAGTGAGTGTTCTCACTGATGTAAATTGATCCAGTGCCACTGCAGAGCTTTAGTCTCACTGAAAGTAAAATTGTAAGCACTATGGTCATTTTGAGTAGGAGACATTCATCCAAATTGATGACAATTCACAGCTTAAATTCCCTGATTTTTCCAGTCTGACCCAAGGAGATACTGACAGCTTTTAAAAGTTCATTCTAACATTTTACATATTTGGATAACTTAAAACAGTGTTTAAATTGTTTCAGTGGTTTTCTTCTTTCTGGTGAAAAGCCCTGAAAATAATGAACCCCTGTCAGCCTGGAAGAAAAGCATCTTCTTTCTTCAATAAAGCCCATAGTAGTCAGAACCTCAGGTCTTAAGTGAAAAACATAACTTTTTAAAATCTTAGGTTGGATTCAGCAAAGGAAGGACAACAACTCTGTTCCTTAAAACAAAGAAAAAAAAAAATCCATAAATTGCCATGAAATTTCAAGTCTGGTATATGACAGGTCTGCAGTTTCAGAAATGGGAGTTTTACACTTCTGGAAAGCCGTGATCCCATAGTGACAGCCTCCCCATAATGAAGTATTCCTGTCTTGTCAAAAAAGCTTTGAAAGGAACAAATGCTATTTCATCAGTATCTTGAAAAGCTCTGTGTTAGTTGTGTTTTGTGTATGCTTTAAATAACATAGAGAAAGTGTGTTGCATGATGGCCTAGCAATTAAAGGGCACAGTTGGCTGTCATCTTTGTAACACTGCCTTGCTGGTGTCTGTCGAGCAGCCAAAAGTTTTTTGTGTTGCTGAGCACAGAATTTCCCCGCAGGCAAAATCCCATTCAGACAGGACAAAGAATTTGTTCCAAGTTGTGCTGTCCCTTTTTTTAGGCATCTTCCAAAAATTAGGCCAGAAGAGATATTCCAGCATCTTGCAGATGGTGCATGCATTTATTCTGAACGGCGGGCGGCCAGTTTGCTGCCATTCAGCAATCTATGCTGTGGTGACATGGATTTTTGCCACATGCAGATTTTTCTGGTGTTTTGCTATATTTAAAATAAAAGAAAAAAACCCAACTAGTTTAAGGGGTGGGGGGAAAAGCAAACTCCACACTCTTGCTGTTATGAGTTTTGAAGGGTAGGCAGTGAGCATAAAACCCTCATGTCTCTTACATGGTGATATTTTAGTCTTATATCTGGTTGAGAAGCTGTGTAGCTGTGACCCAAGTAACTGTTACCTGCTGTCTTAAAATGTTCATACAGATTGATTCTGTAAGGGGTGATTTCCATTCAATATGCCTTCCACTTCTCATCTAGATTCAAATATGAGACATAAAACTAAAGTTTTATTTATTTCCTAAAAATCTCCAAAACCACAACCTCTGCTATTGGATAAATGGTGTATTAAGTTCCTATTTATTATTTGACGGTTCTGTATATGGTTACTGTATTCCACTGATTCTCTGTGCTGATATTTTCTGATATTTGTTTTTCTTGTCTGTAGAGTTCACCAGAGAAGGCCTTCTTTCCCTGCCTTGGGTATATGTAACAAAGGTTTTCAGTGACTATTGTTAGACTGTCTCTCTTTTTCTCTCCTCTCTATTAATATTCATCCCTTTTTGGGTAGTGGTGTACTCTCTACACAGCTAGATTCATTGTGCACAAGAAATAACATGAAAATATTGAAATGGAATCCTGGCCTTAGTGAAGCCCTTAAGTACCATTTTTAAGGGCCTGATTCAGAACCTAATTAGGAGGTTTTTTCCTTTCAGAGGCCAGGTACAGGGTACGAGCTGAATCCAGATCCCCTGGAATATGACATTGCGGAGTAGATATACCTGTTGAAGCAACAGGAGGAATAGATGTTGGCTTTTCCAAACCGGCAAGATGGGACTTGACTTAGTGTTAATCTGAGGTCACTAATCTGCTTCTTGCATTTAAAAATACCTGTGAGTGTCACTGACAGTCAGACTACAGCTGCATGACCTGGAGAGGTGTGAATGGAGCTTCAGAGCTGCTCAGTCTACTCACTAACTTGCCTCAAGTGATGAAAGTTTTCCCATTTCTAATGCTATCCCCATCTTCATTTCAAAACCCCATGTCCTTCAGACTTCTCTGCACCTCCCTGTGTTGATTTTCAATCATTAAGGAACTTGTACCTTTTTGTAGGTGATTCATTCCTTCTCTATCACTTCTTTTCTGACATTTGAAATTGGATTTTGCAGAGGTACCACTTTCCTATAACTGATAAGAAATGTTTGTTTCTGACAAGATGGATTTTTTTGTCTTGCTCCTCTCCTCTTCCCCTTTGTCTGCCCACTTTTGCACTGTTCTTGCAGTTCTTTGTCTTCATTTTTGACTTCTTTCTCCCACCCACTTTTCTTGCCTACTTTTTCTCTACTTTCTCCTCTGTTCTTCATGTGTCTCTTCCGACTCCTTTCACAGACGTTTCTGATGCTCTGCTCCATTGCCTGAATCTTTCAGCCTGGAGATGATGCCATGGCTATAAAGGTAACAGAAAAGAAAGTCCAGCTCCCTCTTTCCAGCTCTGGCTGTGTATCACAGACAGTTCTGGGTCTTTTTTTATCCAGAAGTATGTTGGTTTCATTAGCTTTTTCAGTAGGAAGGAGGTTTTTTTCTCAAAGAAATGTGTTCAGTTGGTACCAGCACATGTGGTTTCAGAGATCTTAGTTGAAGCTGCGGTCGCCTGATTTTCATCATTCTGGTCATTATTTCTTGTTAGAGTTTCATTTTTTATAAATTATTAAAGGCTAGTTGAAGTCCAAAAATCTCTAGGCCGAACAAATCATAGCTTGGGAAGTCACCTGGAACAAGGGAAGCACAGAGCATTGATGAATTAGTCACTGGGCTACCCTCTGCTCCGAAGTCTTTAGCTCTTTTATCTTCCAAATGAAATCTGTTTTCTGTTGTGCCATCTCTTCTCTTCCCAAAGTGCAGAAGAAGGAAATACCAGGTTTGGGAGTAGAGAGTTCCCTTCCCCTATCCTCTGTGTGTAGGCATGAGTTTCTTGGGAAGGACCAGATATGGATTAGCCCAAGCCTTGGGGAACACTGTGATCTTTTCTCTGTCCTATGTGAGTCTAGGGGAATTACACTTTTCCAATGGGAATAGGAGTGTGTAGGAAGTGGATTTCTACTGAGAAGAAAAGAAAGGAGAGCTGGAGTCCAAAAACCTTGCATTGGTCACAGTTGAAGAAGGGGCTAGAACAGCTGCCCAGATCATGAGGCTGGATAGGGCAGAGAGAAGTGAAGAAATGGAGCTGAAACATGACTGGTAGGGAAAAGAGGGGGGAGGGAAAGTATCTGAGTACTGGGATAGCTGAGGCAGCCACCTGAGACCCAGCAATGGATCAGGCAAGACTCATTATCAGAGAAGATGCAGCTACAGAAGTGAGTAGGGACTGGATCAGAGCACTGGAAGTGGAAATAGGTTGCTGTGGCATGTGGGGCAAAAAAGAATTGTACCTCAGCAGGGCTGGAACTTGAAGCTGCATGCAGGGACTGCTTGGCAATGCTTCGGGCTCTGTGTGGGTGTGACTTGGTGTGATTTTCTATCCTATGCACCTCAGGACTTAGGGGATGGGTTAAGGGAGAAGACGAAAGGCAGCCTGCTGAGATCTTGCAGCCCTTCTCACCACGGGCTGTGTTGCTGGCCAAGCATCCTTGGCAGGCTGCCATTGTCAGCTGAGCTTGTTGGGATCACACCAGCACCTGTCAGAGCTGAAAGAGATCCGAGCAATGTGGCTCTTTTGTTTAGTCGGAATCACACAGGAAAACCCATGAGCAGCGATACTGAAAAGCAACACCCTGACCTTCCTCTTTAATATAATATTTTCTTATGTGTGTGTGCTTAACTGTGACTGTCAAAGGAGAATTCATTTGAAAAGTTTCTTGGAAAATGTAGCCACATGAAGCGACTGTACAATCTCACTGCTGTCACTGTACCTTTCATTGAGGATGGAAGACTTTTATCGAGTCTTTAATTTACCTCAAAGTTTTATTCCATCATTGCTCTATTTTCAATTCCATTTTTACAATAACAGGACTTTCTTTTATTTACATTGGTGAAACCTTGAATTCATAAACTGTCAGAGTGATTTTAATGTAGAATAAGGCTTTATCACTGCATATAAATATATTTAGCCTGAGATTCATTCAGAGCAATCTTTTGTGGTTACAGAATAAACGTAACACTTTTTATGTGTACGTACCACTAGATTTAAAATGAGATTTATGACATTCGTTGCCATTATATAGAGAATGAGCGGAAATATGGGGAATATTTTCCCAGTGTTGAAGGCTGCACCACTTTGAAATAATAAATCATTCTCTCCTACTTCAAAGTAATTTTATAGATATGTTTAAAGAACACTGAGGGTTTGTCTACTGCATTTGTAATTTTTACACTCAGCTAGAAAAAGACTCTTTGAAAAATGTTTTTTGCTCATTATTGTTTGTATTAAAATACAGTCAGTGGACCATGACCAGCATCAAAGCCTCAACATGTGTTCTGTGCTGCGCGTTGCAAGGGATAGTTCATGGTACAGTTGGATACTCCAGGCAGAAAACGTTTTCTCATTCTTCTTCCCTGCTTTGCAAGCAAGATCATGTCACAACAGGCATTCAGCCTCCTATTTCAGTGTCTCATTACCAGCTGAGAAGACAGCTTGCTGAGGGAGCTTAGCCAAGGTCACAAAGGAAGTTTACAGCAGAGCCAGGAACTAGACCCAGATTCCCACTAGGTCCAGCAAGCATCGTCCTGGCTAAAGCTTCCTTAAGGATCTTGCCTGCTGCTGGATATTTCTTTGGGTTGTCCAGGTTTACTGGCAAACTTGTTTGGTCCTCTCCTTGAGCAGATAGGGTAGCATCAGCACTTTCTCTTGGAAAAGTTTGGAGAAGTTGTGTCTGGCACTATTAGCTCTGCAGGAAATGTTCTGATCGATTTATCAATCGCGCTGTAAAATGAGCTGTGCAACTCTGGTATTTTTATTAGAGAAGTGACACAGATTAATTTTGTCACAAGATTTGCTCGATATCTGTTTTACCAGGAGCGAGGAGTGCCTTTCAAGTGAGAGCAGCTCTCAGTTATGGATATCCTGTCTTCTTTTCAGTTTTCTTGTCACAAAAAATATATGGTAACTACCAGCTTACATGAAATTGTTAGTGGCTGAGACTTTCTGACCTGCATGGAAGAAGTACAGAAAGAGCTGAGGGAACAGTGGCTAGCTTAGCAAGCCTCGGCTTTCTAAGGAAAAGGTGAGTTCTGGTGGAATATAACACTGCTAGGATGACATTGTGGGTACAGAGGTGGAAGTAGCTGCTCACATCACTTTCCCTGTATGAAACATGGACAGTATTCCTCCCGTTACGTCCATCTCTTTGAGGGTCTGTACCCTGTCTGAAGATCTGGAAAAGGCAACAGAAAGGTGCAAGCATTAGATGAGTAGGCTTAAAGTGAATGCATCCTGTGTGGAAAATGCCTGTCAGTGCACATCTTGGAGAATATTGAAAGCACGCGTGTGCAGCTGCCACTTTTCACACAGAATCCAATGGTGTGAGCTGCAGCTCCTGTATGTGTTACATGCACACGAATGGATGTTTTGTACTCGAACATCTTCATCAGCCAGTGCCCCCTGTGCATGCTGCATGTGCCTGATGGGGTGGGTGGTTTCTGTGTACCCTGTGCTCTTGAAGACACATTTTCTATAGGCAATACCTGATCTTTTTCATTTTTATGGAGTCAGGATTCCTGGGAAGGCTATTACTGAGCTTTTCTGGGTCAGCCCTCATCATGATAAATATCAGTGATGTTCCTCCAAAGTCAATGTACTGGCACTGATTTAAGGTTTGACCTCTTCTTACCTATATTCTTTTGTGAATGTGTTTCTGTCACTAATGTACTCCACTAAGTGCCTGCTAGATATATTGGAATAGGTTACCAATGGACTTATTTCACGGTTGCTTTTAGAAAATGCATTTCTCAGACTATTTTTGATTATCTTTGTTCTCTCCTTTCCAGCAGATTGTGCTTTTGATGTGTTTGTAATCGTGTATTATTCCTTCAAGGTAATGTTCAGAATCTCCTTTCACTTCTAAGGCAAGCTGTCAGCTCTAGGATTGTAACCAGTTTTGCACTCTTGTTTTGCAATTGGTTTCTTTCTTTCTTTCTTTCTTTCTGTATTTTTGGAGGGTTTTGGCTGTGACTTTTGTTGTTGTTGTTGTTTTCCTTTTTTTGGTGTGTTTCCTTCCTTTGCACTAGCAGGAGCTTTGTTCTGGCAGATAATGGAGTAGAGCTACAGTCCCTTAAGTGCAAGTATTTCCTCATTACCTATTTCAACTGGCTGTATTTCGTAGTATTATAAAGAGATTTTATTTTGCCTGGGTAAAAAAGAGCCAGTAATTGAATTTGTACTAAAATATTTATTTGCCTGCTCATCCTATCCAGCACTAGCAGATGGCGGATAGGCACACGGTACTTAAAACTTTGAAAGAGATTTGTATCATTATAAAAAGAAAAAAATCTGGATGGCTTTTTATTCAGTCTTGATACAAAGTGGAAGATTTTTGCCTATTGTCTACCTTGAATTGAAAGTTTAATTGTGACAAATCTCAATGACCACAAAAAACTCAAAATATTTTCTTTTTTTTCTGTTTTTTTCCTTTTTACTTGTATGCTGAAGCTCATTGGGAGTGTTATGGTAATTTCATCAGATCACTTGAATGTCACTGATTTCATCCAGAGATGCTTTTCTCGCAGCATCTTTCAGGTTTGGTTTGGCACAGCTGTGACTTTAACAACAGGCCACCTGGACAGTTTCTTGACACTTGGGCTCATATAGGCAGCGTATTTCAGTGGATTTTTGGTTTTGATAACTAAAAATACCACTGTGAGAATGATTTGCATAGAAGTAGGGCCAGTTGCTTCCCTAAAGTAGATTCAGAAATATTTTTATTATGGGAAGCACTAGAGGTATGTGTAAGGAGGACAGATGCATATCTCAGTTTATGCCCCAGCAGAGCACCTGGAGCACATTCAGAGCACAGCAAACCATAAAAGCAGGCTCCCCTTGCAGATGCTCAGGGAGGGAATTTAACAAACAGAGCATGTTGTGAATGACCCATCCCTTGGATATTTTCCCAACTTCTGGCAGTGTCTAGTGAAGGGTCTGCCTGGATCAGGCATTACAACCAGGCCAGTGTGTTTACTAGTACCTGAGAGACCTGGACTCCAGAAATTTGGCTAATCCATTTTTTAATTCACTTATTCTTCAGCTTTTGTAATATCCCATTGTGCTGTACACAAGGAGTACCTCTTGTTTCTTTTGGACTTGCTGCATTGTCATTTCCCTGGATGCCTCCATCTCGCTGATAAGAAAAGCAGCAAACAAAAGCAGCTTCATACTCATCTTCTCGATCTTACAGACCTCTGTTAAAATACCCTCTGCCATCTTCCCTCCAAACTCAGCTGTCTGTATCTGTAGAGCTTCTTCTTAAACCAGGTAGTCTTGATTATTTTTGATATCCCTCTTTTCTGGTCTAGTGTCCTTCTTTTGATGGGGTGGTGACAAGCCTTGATGCTGGTGGACCAGAAACACAGACAGAGAGGTAATGAGAGTGAGCACATCCCTAAATATTTTTCCACAGTTGTAGCACAGCTATCAGCAGTAATCATCCCTGTTTTAAAAATAAATCCTTCCCTTGGCTGCTTGCAGATCTGATAGTTCATCTTGAGCGATTTGCAGTGATGTGATTTTCCTGCACCTTAAGTAAAGAAATCTCAGATGTATGAAATTAAAGATTCTGAACTGCCTTTAAATTCCCCATACCCGGAAAAAGAAGCCCCCCCCCCCCCAAAAAAAAAAAAAAATTAAATACTTGACTCACTTATTAGGGACAGCATTTTTCTCTGCCATATCTTGATTTAAATTGAATGTGTCATTTGGCATTAAGCAAAATGTGAGTTCTATCTTGAAAGACAGCATAACTCATAAATAGTGTAGCCATAAGCCAGCTGATGGCTTACTTATAACCAGGCAAATCTAATATCCTGCCTTGCTGTAGGGTGTGTGATTTTCTGTATATGCTCCACACTCCTGTAATTGTTTGTTGTAGAGGCTGGTGAATTTGCCACTTGCCATGAGCTCATTTCTTGTCTTAATGCAGTTAATATAGATGAATATATTTTTAAGGATTCTTTGAAATGTCACTCATATTTTAACAGTTTTCTGAATATAATCTTCTCATGGCAGAGGGAATCTGAGAAAAAAATGACTACAGGCCAAATATTTATTGAATTAGACTATCACTGAGTTTATTTTAAAAGATCCATATGAGGCTTCAGATTTTTTTTGGCCAGTCTCAGAAAGATATACAACTAGATATGAAATTTCTTGCAAAGCAAACTACCTCATAACAAATGGCTTTATTAGAATTTGTTCAGAAAGATTTAAAGGTGAATGCCAGGAAAATTTATCACGTAGCCATATTCTGGCTTCTTTGTCAAGAGAGGAGAAAAAAGGTGTATTTCAGAAGCAGCTGCAAGGATAATATGAAAAATAACGTCACATCCATGTGTATATATTTGAACTGAGTATGAAGTGCTTTCTTGATCAAGAAATGAAAAATTAACTTTCATTTGTTTGACAGACATCTAAACATTAGATATTGTAGAAATAATTCTATGAAACAAAAATAATATTATAGTTTTTAATGCATCTGAATTAAAACAATTGGAAAAATAAATTCCTGGGCCTTTCATAAGTATAAGCATTCACTGACATCAGAAAATACCTGTTTCACTGTTTATTACCAGAAGAGCTTCTATAAATGCCTTCAGGAATCAATCACTAAAGACCTTTACTCATCTTCAAAGAAGCAGAAGGAAATAATTGGCAACAAAATAGAAACGTGTACTTAAGATAGTGATATAAAGTAAGTTGCAAAGAATGGCTTTGCCATTAAAATGCCTTGGTAGTTTCAAAGTTCTGATCTAAACTACCGCTAGTGTTTTTTTTTAAAAAACATTTTTAAAAGAAAAGAGCTTGCAATTAAATGTAAAGTCACATGCGATGCACACACACAGATAGGAAGCATTGAAAGAGTTGAAGAGAATTCTGGTTTTCATAGATTGCTTTGCCTACAGCTTTGCTTTTGAATGAACCCCAGTCCTTTATGTCAATAAGACCATGCAAAAGGGGCTTGCAGGTAAGTGTGAATCACTGTACGCCTCTACCCTTGACCAGATGTAAGGGCTACTGCTCAGTGACACCCATGACTGGTGGGAAAAGTGCTCCTGTATGCTCCATTTCTAGAGAGAGAAAACTAGAAAAATCGGGGGCTGGGATTTAGCACTCACTCACTGTGAGCTTTTCCTTTCACTTGCCCTCTTTATGAAGAAACAGCTACAAATAAAACAAGAGGCCACTCTACCTGTGAACGGCCATTCTTCATGTAGACCATCCTTGCTCCTTGATTAATAGCACATTTCCCTGTGATTTATAACCATGCCTGCATTCAGGTGGCATCAGAATAGCAAGAAAAAAAGAAAAAAGAGTCAGGTTTATTAACAGGGAAAACATGTAGCTGCTTATTTGGTTTTGCTCAGAGTCCCATTACCACTGTCAGCATAAGAAGCAAAATTTGTCCAAAACACAAAGGGCCAGGTGGAGGTTCAACACCAGCTGGGATGAGACACACTGCATTTCTGGTCCAAGTCTGAGCCCATGGCTTCCAGTCACCAGCACTCCAGCACTGCCCTTGCCATGCCCTGCTGCTACACTCTGGGCTTGGTGTCTTGTCTGGGGGGACTTGTGTCTCATCCTTCTGCTTGGAACAGGAAGTATTTTTAATTGAAAAGTAAAGGATCATTAAAGAGAGCATGGCAAAGGAGGATAAAACTACAGTGGAGAGTAAAGGAAAGATACTTTTCTTTAGAAAGAAGTATTTTGATCCCATTTTTGCCAAGGTTCAGGGCAGAAGGGCAGTAGCTGTGTTTGATCTTTCTCAAACTGCCTGATGATGGCTTGTCTATAGAGGAGGCACACAGGATTTTTGTGAAAGTCTGATCAGTCTTCCATGTATTCACTTTCCCTGTCAGTGTAATTAGTTATCTAGACCCCATTTTAGAGCTGATAAAATGACATAAGCAGCCAGCTTTACGCAGTTATACTACCTGCCTTCCTAAAGGTGTTACAGCAAGCAAGACAAGGCTGACAGCACGAACTGCAGCTGGAAATGTTGCCTGTGTTGCTCTGCAGCCAGTGTTCTGTGGAGATTGATATCAGCAACTGCATATGGACATGCCTGACAGGCACAATGGCACCCTTAACCTTTTACTTTGGAGTTAGCTGTGTCCCCTCCAGCTCTCCATCATTTAGCAGACCTAAAGAGGTGTTTCAGATGTGGCCTTAACAGGGCATTGAGACTCTTCTACTGGAAGCCCAAACTGACAGGTAGACACAAGGAAGAGGAATTTTACCAAGTGCTTGGGTGACCTGAGTCACCCTGCAGTCTCCATTGCTGCAGGGTCCCTGACTGCATGGTCCCACATGCCTGATTACCTGCTTTGAAGAGGTCTGGCTTCCTGGGAAAAGAAAAATTGGCAACCAGCTTTCACCAGGGGACTGAAATTGTATTTAAATGCAGCAATGTGTCTAGTAACATTCGTAAGTGAATAGATGCTTTTGAAGTGTGCTCTATTGTACCTGTCCTGACCCTTCTAGACATCTGGCCTTACTTCCATTCTCCCATGGGATGACATCCTCTGTGAGGCATCTCTTATTGTGTGCCCAAGCTCATTGTACAGGCAGTGGATTGGGGTATAAGAGTGTGCTCTCAGGATATCACTCAAAGGAGTTTCTGTGACATCTCCTTGCTGCAGGAGGCAGGTTCTGAACTTGTCACTGGTATCCTTGTTATCTGTAGAAAAAAACCGAAAAGCTTGGGAAAAGGTGTGGAGAGTCCCTGTGCTTTCTCTTCTGCTGGCAGGCTCAAGGCATTAGAGTGGCCCTACTGTGGTATTAGGTTTGGTGTGTCACTGGGAAGGTGTGTCACCCTAAGGCAGGTGGCTTATGGGACAGCCATTGTCACTGGCACTGGGGGGCACAGCTTCCCAGACATTTTGCAGGTGTAGAATTAGGTGCCTGTGTGGGAATTTCAGACTTGGAAAATTTCAAACTAATATTTTTGGGAACAGCTTTGATTATGGTGTAGTTTAAACAGAAGCAAGAGCTTCTTATAATTTTCTGGGCTGAGTTAAGTGCAAGTAAGGCTGGAATAACAGAGAAGAGCAGGATTTTTTGTTTGCCATTACTTGGTTCAATCATACTGGGAAATGTTTTGATGCTCCAGAGCTAAAGGCAAAATAGTAACCACTCTGACCTGTGTTTATTCCTGTTTGAACATTACTCAGAACCTCAAAACTATCTTAACATCAAATAAGTCTTTTTCATCTGTGAACGCATTGTACAAAAGGAGTTTGTTTATACGCAATTTTGTGCTTCTTTTCCCGATCTTTACATTTCAGTCTACTCTATTTATATTCATTTTCTTAAGAAGATACTTGAAATCTGCAAAGGAACAAAGAAGGACACATGCCAAAAGTTTGCCTTCAACACTTTTTTTTTAGTTGGTGTTAATTTTTGAGCCATTATTCAAGCAGCTGTCCAGGTCAAGAGAGTTCAAGCATGCTTCTTCTGTGCCACTTGCACTCCAAGGCTGCAGTGAAGGAAGAGAAGTCTGCAAATTATTAAGCATTTGGCAGTGCCTTCTAGTTGTATTAGGTTATAACTGCATCAGTTGCATGATTAAGAGGAAGTGACAGGTAAGCAAAATGAGAACAAAAGGCTCATGCTGTTAGAAGCAAATGTCACCATGTCATACACACTGCACACGTAAATCAATACTCTCTCTGAAAATACGGACGAGAGGAGGGAAATAGGAGAGAGGGTATGTGTTTGTGGGTGTGTTTTCGTGTGTGTTTGCACTACTTATTGCATACGCTGAGGTTTACCTCAGGTATTTGTGTCTTTCTGTGTGTGGAAACCAGCGCACCCCTGGAATTGTGGCACAGGTTGTAGCAGTGTGCTGGAGATGGAGCACAGTGATGCCTTCGTACAGCCCACTGGCCTGTTTGCTGGCTTGAAGGTTTCTGTGCAGGCTTTATTTCTCCCCTAATTAAGTGATTTTTGGAAAAGTATTCATCAGATGTTTAAAGGTTTTGCTTCCCAGTTTACTTACAAACCCTGAATGAATCCAATTAAAATATGAATATCATGAGAAATTACCACATTTATAGCTTTGTTTTTAAATGAGCACTCTTTATGCACATTGTAATATTTTAGAATGATGTTTTTCAAATTACAAGTTCTACAACTAAGTAAGGGTGTTTTCACAAACACTCGGTGATTGTGACACTTAGTTTGGTAGATGATGATCTGTAATACATGCATAGGGATGGAAATACCTCTGGTTGGCACCTAAAAGTCACCGTGTTTTCTGGTTAGGCTCACAGCTAGGGGTGAGTCTGAGAGGCAGAAGCATGACAACCAGTTCTGGGGTGTGTGAAAGAACACACCCAATTTCGGGGTGGCGAAAGAAGGTGAGATTGTATGAGGCCCTGACCAAAGTGTCTCTTGGCTGGGGAGAGCAGTGGGCTGCTCATCTGTTGTTTCAGACTTATGCACACATATACACCGAATACGAATGGAAGTGAAAACATGAAAAAGCAGAGACTGCGAGCTGAGCATTGAAAAATGAAACAGTGCTCAGGAGATAACATCACCTGAGTGACATTAATTCCCCTGTCTGTTCCTAACCACTACTGTCATACAATGTTAATGGTTGCACTGGCAGAGGAAGGAGGAGCAGGCTTTAATACTGGGGATTCACATGAGATGCTCTCTGAAATCCTAGAGATAAGTGGAATTTTGCATTCTTGAAATGCCCAAGTTAAGTACATTTAGAAAATATGTAGACTAGCTTGAGCCTCTCTTGTCGCATTTCCACAGATATAAAATGAAAATGTCACTCAGCTTCTGCGTTACCTCATATGAAGGTTAAATCTATGTATATCATTCACTCATAAGTGAAGGAGGTTTCTTGCGGCTGTAACAGCACTCAAAAGTTTCATGCTGCTGCTAGATAAGGTCTCTTCATTTCTGCATATTTATGGTAATAACCCCCAAAAAAGACAGAGACAACACCCCCCATTTTGTGTGCTTAACATGTGTGAAAACATGTGAAAAAGAGCTGTTTCTTTCATTTCACTTCCCAAAAAAAAAAAAAAAAACTTCTTAAAAATGTTCTTTTTGAGTTTTTTAATGATATGGCCAAAAAGATAAGACTGATGAAAACTCAAGTGGCCAAGGAGGAAAATCTCCACTAATTTCTTCTCCCTGAAAAGAGACTATGGATACCTAGTACTGCATACCTGCTTACAGAGGGTTCCAAGCTCATGTGAGTGCTTGATGCTCAGGCACCAGAGCTGGTCAGCCAGGCTGTCAGGGATCTGTTTCAGGTTGCAGTTAAAGTTTGTAGCTGAGCTTCTCTTTATTTCTTCACAGGCATCTGACTCTGCAACTTCATATCTTGGGATGTTGTATTGATTAATATTGTACAAGAGATGTGTACCCTTCTTTTCTAGCAAGCATACCTGTACAAGTCAAATATTAATGCCTAGGGTATTCTTTAAATAGCATTCGTAATTCTGCTCTGAAGTAACATTCTGTGAAGCCATTTTCCACTCTGTTTCTTAGAGAAAAACAAATATATAGCAGAACTCCGAGACTCCTTTCCAATATTTCATTTGCCGGCTTTCAAACGTCATCATGGGAGCAATGAGACAAGAAAAGACTCTTTTCTTCCTTCGAGGTCTGCAGTGAACAGTGTAAAGCCACCCACAATGGGTTTGGAAGAAGCTTTATATATTATGACAAGTGAGTGTATCTCCAGGGTGCTCTGCTGTTGTGGAATGGAGTTCTAAGCCACATCATCTATTAAGTCGCTGAATGTGGTAAAATTTCTCAGGTCCTTAGAAATGAAAAGCAGATGAAAAGACCCCCATGACTCAGTCCTTATGAATGCAATGAAGTAAGATTATCAGCCTAAATTGTCCCTGCTAATCAACAGTGTAAGCTTGCAGTGATAGCCTCTGTAAATCTGCAGAGCTTTGGGATTGTGCTGGGTGGAAGGAGTCAACTGACAGCTTTAGGGTCATGTTCTCAATATGAGTCTCAAACTGTTCCAGCTGAAAAAAAGAAAAGAAGGCATATGTACTCATTGCTCCTGGGGAGGTGTTCACATGGTTAGGAAATGCATGATTATAAAGCTGCTTCTACAGAGAGAGAGAATTATTGGGTTTGGAGGGGGTTTTTGCACTTTTTTTTCATCCTCTGTTCCCTCACAGTTTCTCTTTTCTTATTAAGCCCTGAAATTCAGCCTTTCAAAATTTGTCATGCCAAGCAAAGGAGGGGATGGCTCTGTGGCTATATTATTTCTGTCATGCTGAAGATGATTTAGTGTTGACATGCCTGCACTGATGTACATCCATACATTCATACCTTGCTTTTCAGCATTGAATAAAGAATAGTCTGATAAATATGTTTAAAATGAGGAGAATGAGCTGCCTCCTCATTGATAATCAGAGGCCAGTCCTGCTGTTGGTACTTTAATATCATACCTGGCATCCAAGGGATAATAAATACCTTCTTTAATCTTTTTTAAATTTGCTGTCAGTGTGTATGTACTTGTCTGGATACTTTTCATACCTGTGATATACTTCTTAGATTATGTCTTTAACTTCTCAAGTTGTATTTCGTTAATCAGCTTTCACAGGAAAGGGACACATTTCATAACAACAAAAAAAAAAGGGATAGCCAAGTTAATTAAAACTGAGAAAAAAAGAAAAAAGAATATGCAACAGCCTGAATAGACAGAAAGTGTAGCGCAAAACCAGTATCAAATATGAGAATATTTTATAAAAAAATGCACTGCATTAATCAAAGTGGTTCATCATTAAAGGATGCCTATGGAAATTTTTTTAATAGTTTGCCTAATAAATAAATAGACTTTCTACTGGGAAGATCTTCATTATAAGGAATCATCTCCATGTCCATTTAGGTACCATTTAGGTACAATGCCTTCCAAGAAGGAGTCAGTAATTCCTGTCCTGTCAAAGTTTACTGCTGGTTTTGGATAGTCTTAAAGAGAGGTGAAAGAGTGAAAAACAATTGAGTCTTTTGCAGTTAGTAACACCAGAAAATGGCAGGCTGCTAAACTCAGTGCCTGGACCTTAATCTCAGTAGAGAGGGAGTACTTGGAGAACTGAACCTCCAAAAATTTCAAGGTCATATGGGCTAATGAATATACTAAAGGGTCTACACTGGGAGCTGCAGAAAGGAGGAACAGAAAAGCCTGCGAGGTGCAGACTGGGGGTAATTCCCAGTGTGTCTCGTGTCACATTGCTGCAAGACACAATCTCCAGTAGGAAAATGCCCTGCAGATGCCATAACTTGCTTCAGCACATGACATCCAATTTTGCGAGGTCTGATGACAGGCACGGAATTAACTTGGTCTGCTGCCGTAGGCATGCCTGGGAGCTGCTTACCAGTTCCAGCAGCATGTCAAGATATTTGCCCCATCTTTTATGAAAGAAAAATAGCCGTCAGCATTGGCATTTGAAAGAGCACCAATAAATTCAGGTAGAAGCTGAACAGCCATTTCAGTAGTTTCCCTTGTGTCTGAAGTTAAATGTTATGCTAGGGTTTTTTGCTAAACTCAAGTCTCTGAAGACAGGAAGGAAATACATAAGATTTCCATGACATTCATTAATGTCCTCTTTAAAATAATACAAAGCTAACAGAGTTAATTAGGGGAAATAACGGGGCATAGTTCTGTTCTGTGTAAAATTATATACGTGGAATTTAGTTCTTAAAGCATGTGATGAGACTGAGAAGTCCTATGAAGATTTTTTTTTGTTTTCAGTTTTGCAGGACTGTTCTGTAAAAGGTTACACTGAGGAGATAGATGCTTTGTAGAAGATTCTATCCTCGGGTAACTGTTCCTGTATGTTCAATTACTTTTTTTTCTGTATATCACTCATATATAATTTGCTCTTATGAGCTGATTTTATTTTATTTTTAAAAGTCAAGCCTCTTATCCTAAAGAATAGTGCAAAGTAATCCAAGAGAAGACCTCATAAACCTTTTTGCATCCACCTGAATGAATCCTGATTACGAACCTATGCAGGAATGTTATCCTGATTGGTGGGAAACTGGTGAAGAAAACAACCAATTTTCAATCAACATAATTGGTTGCTCAGGAGGTTTGAAATCTCAAGGAAAAGCATTGCATCTTCTGCAGCTGTGTTAAGAGATTTTTCTGGAATAGAAAATAAATTGTTGGTAAGAATTGCACATTTGCAAAAATATTTACATTTATGAGTAGTTTGTAGAAAAGTCACATTACAGGTATTTTAAAAATCATTGATGTAGCCTTTTCTATAATTACTGAAGCTCAGTAAGCCCAAATTCTAAAAAAACATTAAAAAAACCAAGTTCAACCTACTGCCCAACAGAGAAGTTTTTTGATTGATTTCTATAGGTTCTGAGTACATTTTTATTTGTTTGATTATTCAGTCCTGTAATAAAAATCCACAGTAGAGTTGTACCCAAAACCTGGTTCAGTCCATCTGAGTGTTAAGAAATTATATTTAATGACACCTGCATTACACAATCCTGCATATGGTTGAGAGTGGTGATGAGCTTAAGAAGAAGAGCAAATGCAAAAGGAAAAGCATTCCCATGGATTCTAATCTCTGTGGCAATACGGTCTAGTCTTGAGCTGGCTCTAAATCTATCCAAGTCCAAAAAGTCAAAGTGTCTGTGCCAGTTTACCCAGCTGGAAACTTTGGCCCAACTTTGCAATTCATCACGCATTTTGTATGCACAGCCTGATGTTTTCCCACTCTAATCTGACTGCACTCAGTGCATAAAGAAATTAAGAAATAGTAAATACATTCCCATACAAAGCCAATGTAACTCTTAACTGGTTTTTGATGTGTTTTAAAGGTTGGTGAGGAACAGAAATAGATCTTTAACTGACCACGTTAGGCTGAACCGACTCTGCTGAAGTATTTTTTGCTTAATATCTGCCTGTGAGTTAAAGGTATCCCAAAGCCACTGCCTTGAAGAAGGTGGCTGCTTCACTGCAGTAAAGCTGGGCAGCACGAGCTGAGCGTGTGGTGCCGTGTCTGGCTGAGACAAAGACACACAATAATGGCGAGGATTTCCCACTTCCCTGCTCTGAATTGTGACATTGCGATTAGTATGCATCTGCCAGAGGAGAACAATGCTGGATATACACGGCTGTACACACATATCCTCTGCATTCTTCCACCTCAAATTCTTCTCCCTTAAATCAGACAAGATGTGGAATGGCCATGGTGTAACAGGACATAAAACATTTTTGCTTGCTGCGCTTCCCAAGCACTTCCCTTATCACCTTGAGCTGTCCATTCAAGTGTAAAGAGAAGTTTCACTACCCACCTTCTAAAATTATAGTTTCTATCTATTAAAAGAAAGCGGCTCAAAATCCTTTTGAGAGGATAAATAGCACAGAATGCTTTGATTCATATCTGTGAGCTGGAAATTTCACACATCAAGTAAAACACCATGAATACATCATTATTTTGACAGCTTTGTGAAAAAGGAGGCAAGAGGATCTCATTGCATGGATTTAATTTCTGAAGTTTCACAGCTTTGTGTTTTGCAAAAGAATTGAATCTTTCCAGCAGAGCAGAGCA
The DNA here is from genome assembly GCA_013389985.1 of Dryoscopus gambensis. Classification (NCBI taxonomy): domain Eukaryota; kingdom Metazoa; phylum Chordata; class Aves; order Passeriformes; family Malaconotidae; genus Dryoscopus; species Dryoscopus gambensis. The sequence goes on from WEIT01027557.1 coordinate 61,027, forward strand.
GGTGGTAAACTGAAGGGCAAAGGGGAGATACTGTCAAATCTCATACTTGGCATGCAAGCCCCCACCAAGGGCTTCCAAGGCAGCTCCTGTGTCTCTCACCTTCTCAGAATAATGTCTTTTGTCTTTTTTTTCAGGCTTGGCGCTTCTCCAGCTGACAGGGGGTCACCGAAGAGGGTGAGTTAAATTGCCAGAACCGAGTTTCCCACCAAGACTGCCAGAGGTGAAAGAGCTTCACCTTCTCCACCGGGGGATAGCTGGATGCCCACCACCACTAGGCCACCCAACAAAGGGAATTTCGTGGGCTGGTCTTCAGGTAAGATGAAAATCTGTCCGTAAATGCTGGGGAAAAATGCAGTGTTTGTTTAGCATAAAGCTGAATTTAAGTGAAAACCACAGTAGTGTCAGTAGTACCATGAATAAGGAGCAATATCCCAGCTGCAGTGAAGGACTATTTATGTTGAGGCAGGCGAAGGAAGACTCAAAAAAGGGTCCTTTGTTTCTCTGAGCAGTAGTACCCTCCTGTGTTCTCATGTCTCTGTGCCTGCTGCAAAGCTTGGCCACCCAAATATTTATGAAAACCATTTCAAAGCTCCGAGGACATTGAACTGCTTTTATTTCCCTTTGAGTCACGGATTTGGACCTCTCTTTGTAATCATGAAATGAGAGATATATTTGTAGAAAACAAAGGAGGTTTCCCTCTCCTATCCCATGACTCCAGACCTGGGCCTTTACAAAAATTAAAGGTACATGCATGTATTTGGTTAGGATTTTTAACAAAACCTTCTTCTTCCTCTTTTGTTCTCAGTCGCCGTAATTACCTGTTCTCCCCGATCTGATGCATTTTAGGACTGTAGGAAGCATGTACTTTCTTCTGGAATAGAAACTTGACTTTTTTTATGCTTTGGCATTGACTTAAAAACATCTGGTATGTTAGTGGTGGTATTTCAGTGCTTTTACTCCTGTGGTCAGGAGAACACAGAAATTGCAAGGATAATGCAAAACCTTAATTAAAGCTAAAAGCAAACTGAGAGTCTGTCAAAGCTCAGAAAACTTTTCAGTAAAGTTCACATTTTTATGGACTTGTTATTTTGTACAAATCCATTTTCTTCTTTCTTGTCACATCTCCAAACCTTTCTGTAAGGAATCACCGTCTCTTTTTTCCCCCTAATTTAAATTCTGCTCTATCTGTTTGGAATATTAGGTATGCCTTAGCAGTAAAATTATTTTAATGATGTGGCTGAGTGCTCGTATATATTCAGGCAAGCAAACATAAAATGGTCATTCTTTATATTAAGGGTCTATCTATAGTTTAGAAAAGGTAATAAATGATAGATTGAAAGCATAGGTGGCTCAAGGAGTGGATGGTGTGTATTACAGAGGTTATTAGCTCATCAGTTGAAGGTGCCATAGATGGCTGCAGGCCAAACTTGGAAGCAACCTGCACAATGGCTGTACTCTGTAACAACTGATTTACTATATGCTAACATGCACATTAACTCTTTATCGGCTCTTTATGAAATATATATGTTTGGCACCCAAACGACAAGTAGGACTGTAAAAAGAGACAGATAATTTCCTTATGAATGGCAGTATACTGGCTCTTATTTAAGCTTAAATGTGCAATAGGATTTGTAAGGGTTCCTATGCCACCTGAGATTCAGGCCCTGTTTTCAGAAGTGGCACTGTGCAGTGACTGCCTCTTTTCCAGTCGGGATTAGGCCTCTAAATCTCCTGCATAGTGCTGAATACGTTGCTGTCTGTTTCATTTACTGTTAGGCAAATGTCCATTTTAAGTCCACAGCTTTTCCTACGATGTGTGTGTGCCTGCTTTACCAGAGGCAGCGAGGGGTGTAGTGGGGGAGGTGCGGGGATGGCAAGGACCCCACTTGTCTCAGATTCCAGTACCTTTCCATAATGATCATCCTCTTCCTATACTCCAGGATGAGAGTAATGCTGATAACTGCATAATCTCCCATGCCTTTCCCTGTGAAGCAGAGGAGGATTAGGTACTGGTGACCATGGAAGGATTTGGGGTTTCTCATCCTGCAACCGGAGCTGCAATTTGGAATAGTGGAAAAATTGCCAGAATTGAGGCAGGTAGGGGTCTTTCAGTGCCCAAGCAGAGCCAGATGTGCCTCAGCCACTCCTCAGAGTTGTCTGGTAGCTGCTGTCAAGGTGGGGAAAGAGACCACTGCTTCATCTTCTGGTGAAGTCCAGTGCTTTACTGCTAACAAGTTGTTGTCTTTTTTTTCTTGTGAAATGCAGGTGGTTTTTGTAACTTAAGCCTGTTCTTTTTATCCTGTCTACCCTGGAAGCAGAGAATAGATTGCCCCCTTCCTTTTTCCTGCAACCTTTTATGTAGATGATTACTGCTGCTATATCTCCTCTTAGTTTTCTGCCTACTTGTGGTGGTTGTCCTTGTTTCATGGCTTCATTCGTTCCAATCAGCAGGAAAATTTCCTTGCATAAAGTGGCTTTGGATCAGACCCTTTTCTAGATAAAGCTCTGTATTGAAAGCATCATTTTAGTAGTTCAAATGTTACATATTGGGATGGCAAGCATGTGCTATTTAAAATCGTGCTTAACGGGCAACAATCTCATTTGGAATAAAGAAGGGTTATGTCCAGGCTGCTTACAATCATTATTTCTCCTTAGCTCCCCAGCTCTACTTTTTCTATCTGTTCTACCTCTGTTTATGATTCCTTACCGTAGACACTGTAATTTTTTAAAATTATCATAAACTAAGCTTCTATTGACCAGGGACACAGCAAAGCCAACATAAGAATGGCTACAGAAGGCTACAGTACTAAGACTTGGGGTTTTTTTTTACTAATAGAGTTGTTTGTCATTAGATGTTTCCAATAATAGCTATAGAAAGCATTGATTATTTTTGTGCCTTCCCTTCAATTTATAAATTCAGTTTACCAGAGAATAAGAAAACAAAGATATGGAATGGTGTAAATTTCCCCGGGTAGCTTTACTGATTTGTTTTGTCCAGGCTTTTCTCTTCTGCTTCATGAAGGTTTAGATTTTTAGGGGAAAAAAATCTGAATAAATGCAAAACAAGTTCACTTTCTTATTTTCTTCTGCAATTTTTTTCATAACAGAGAGAAAAAGGGAATAATCTCAAAGCAAATGACAGGGCTAGAAATTTTGTGGCAAACAGTTTAAGGATCCCTGACGAACAGTCACCTTTCCCTTGGCATGTCTGTGTAGGAGAGAGGCTGAAAAAGGCCCTTTTACCTGTTCAGTCTGTGAGCAGTGGGGTCTTTGTGGTCTCTGGAGTACAAGGAGATGTGAGGGTGGACTCAGACAGGGACACCTGGAGCTAAAGGTGGAGGATGGGAGCTGGCTGCTTGCAGAGGACTGGGTACACACGAAGGGGTTCTGCAGTGGTTGTGGCCTGAGCTGTACTGTCTGAGGCAAACACAGAAAGCACTGGGGAAGGCCGTGCCAAGGCTGCCTGTGTCCTGTGGTATCTCTCCATCTGGCATCACCCCTGCTCTCACTCAAAACAGAGACATGAAACAGCAGAGCCCTGCTGCCAGATAAAATCTGCATTCCCAGCATTGCCTTAGCCAGGTTTTGCTGTCAAAAGAGATGAACTTGTCTACCTTGTCGTGGCTGCTGCTGTCAGGCAGAGGTGGGCCCGCTGGGATGGTGGGGAGGAAGGAGACCTTGCCAGGGGCATGGCTGGCTGGAGGAGGCGGCCAGCAAGCACAGAGAGCGCAGGGCAGCAGGGCACACCCGCTGCCTGGGGCACACACTCCAGCCCAAAGGGGACAACGCAAAAAGGGACCTGTAAGGTGTCTCTCCATGATGAGATACTGCTACAAGGAGCAGTTCAAAGCCTCATAGCCAAAATTCAGGAGTCACAAGATCAGTTTTCTTTTTTGTATAAATGTTCTTTGTTTTTGTAGAGATATCAGTAACCTATATACTATTTTGAGTGAGCACATATATAGCCGTTTTCTGAACAGAACTTCTACCTTTATTCCCAACGGGTGAAAAGCAAATTTTTCCTAGTCCTGGTGAGTTCAGGAGAACATGAGGCTGAACAAGTTTATAGACCAAGCTGGGCATGGTTGCCTCTTGCAAAGGCACTAAATAAAGAAAATTTTAACTACTGGAGTAAAAGTTATAAAAAGTGGTTATTTAGGTTATGGTGCACCGTCTTTATGTGAGAAGAGCTGCTGAGAATAGATTAATATTTCCAGAATTAGGCTCAGGCTGTCTTGGGATAGGAAGATGGAGGAGAGTTTTGCTAATTTCCTTCTGTCAGAGTTAGTTTTTTGCCTCTGGGCTTTCAGAAATTCTCATAAGCATAGATCTCTGAGAAGAAGCTCTGTATTATATGGGTTGCCAAGCTGTGTTTGTGAAGCAGGACCTCTTCAGAGCACCTCATGAACACAGGGTTTGATAGATATTTTAGCACTGTCTCTGACTTTCTCCCTGCTGAGTCATTCAGGAGGCAAATGGTTTGATTTCTGTCTGTAGCCAAGGTGGGTTGCACAAAATCTGTGATGCACAAATGACATTAGATAAGCAGAGGAGATTCTGCATGTGAATTGTTAGCCAGGTTGCAGGTATTTTGCTGAGACTTCTCATTTCTCTGCCTTCATCAACATTAAAAAAGTACATTGTAAAGTAATTCAGCAAGAACTAGAATAAAGTTCTGGTTCATGCAGATGCCTGAGTCATGGCTAATTATGAGTGCTCACTGGGAACATTTAAAAAGATACCTGATGCTGCTGAGCCTCTACGGCCCACTAGGACATCACAATGCCGGATGTATTGAATCCAGTTGAATTTTATGTAACTTAGACTGAGATTTCTCCCACTTCACTGGATTTGATTACAGTTGAATAGAGGTTTAAAAAACTAAACCAGGCTGAAACTTTAGGCTTGTCTTTTATACCTGGCTTGTCTCTACAGTGATCTAGCAGAAGAGTATATGCATGTTAACGGAAGTAGGAATTAGTCCTGTTTTATGCTAAAAACCTCAGAGATGGGGGAGCATTTGGAAGTTATTAGCTTAAGTTTCCTCCATTCACTTCCCTCCAGCCAGACTGAACATGAAATGATTTGGCATGTGTTCTTGATCCTCTGTCATTGATGAATGCCACTTAGTGACATATTTGCATGATATTTTGAGCACGATAAATGGATGCTTGAGTCTTTTTTGGAGGCTTTGACTTTGGATTATTTCCAGAAACATAGTCTTGCTGTTGCTGTAAGCTCATATTGTGAATGTTATTTCCCACACAGTATGGCACGAAGTCCTGGTGTTATTTATTCAGGTTGGCCTTTGCTGTGGCCTGCAACTTCTCTCTGCCTGCTATGCAATCACTGAGAGAAGAGGGGATGTGAAACCTCCCAACACTACCCCCTCTTCTCATGGATTTCTGGGTAGGGTGTGAGAAACGTGCGAAATGAGATCTTTAAAGATGCACAGTCACGTGTGAGGAGAGCAAAATTGCCCTTTCTTAAACATGGAAGCTGTAAATATATCTAGCTGGAGGGAGTCCTGCTGTGCCTCCTGCATCCTCACCTAAGTACTAAGCAGCATCTGTCTCTAAAACTAGCTGATCTCTATCTGACTGTTTATGACTCTTGTGCCACACTCATTATTTATTTAATGAAACATCCCAGTGAAATAGAAGAGCCATTCATAAGCCCCCGACAACAAACAATCTTGAAAATTGCCTTTGAATTTCCCTAATTTGCTTGTAAGAGTCAGAACAATGGAAGAGAATAATTGCGGTTATTAAAAGAAATTTGCTGCAGGCAAAATATAACCCATTATAAAACTCAAATCCAGAAAAACATAAAGGGGTGCAAATAGGAAAGCCCACCCAGTAAGATGCCTCACGTTCCCTACCTCCTTTTGCCTGTGTAATGAGAGACTTCACCTTGCTGTTTTATTTAGCACTGTTATTTAGGAGGAGAATCAGAGCATTTAGTATCAGCACAGTCAAGCTGCGCGTGGCAGTGCCTCGCCTGGCACAGCCACCGAAGAGCTGCTTTCTTCCAATCTGCATCATGCCAGAGCAAAACATCCCTCTCTGGAAACTAAGTGTATTGGAAACCAGTAGGAGGAAAACTCACTCTAGCATCAGCTACTGTACAGGGGGGACTTTAACTCCTCCCTGGGCATGAAGTAGAATGCTTGTGAAACTGAGAGGCTTTTCAAAACACACCTGGCTTTTGGCACCACATCACCCCTAATGAGATTAGTTTTCTTTAGACATTTAGAGACAGATTTTAAAGAATTTGGATTCCTAAAGATGTGTCTGTAGAGCTCTGGGGATTTCTGTTGGTCCAGACCCAGCTGACTTGGCACATGGAAAGAGGTGGTGAACTGCTGTGTGCCCTTGGCCGAACAGAAAACCTCCAAGCAATGGCAGAAACAAACAGGGCTTTGACTTTTGTGTGCCTGACTTCCCTGTGCAAGTAAGAGTCAAGCTCCTCAACCAGTTAAACACTGCAGCACTAAGCAAAGTGATGCTTAAGTACTTGTAAAACTTGTCCCTCAGAAACCAGATGGCATTGTAAGGGGAATCTGTGCTTAATACAAACTGCATGCGTTTGTCCTGGACAATTCAATAGAGCTTTGTCCAGTGTAACTGAGTACAGGGGTAACTCTCATCTCTGAGTACAAATGAAATGTGTTTGGCTCTCCCACTTTTGTATAAGAAGATAACAGAACAAAGGATTGCTGTAATCTGAGGGCATGAACCCTCATTTTCTCCCCAGTCCACCTAAATAAAAAAGAATTTCTTGTTGGCCTGTGATCTTCCCTTCTGCAAGTGAAAGCCTTTTCAGTTCCTACTGCAAGTAATGGCAGTTTACTCACAATTTTTCAGCTGCATGTGATATCCAAAATTGGCTGCCTTGTTGTAATGAAAAGCAGCCTGCCAACACGGAGGTCCTTCCAGAGAAGCCTGGCTATTGTCAGAGGACAGAAAGCAACTGTGGTAATACTCCTGCATCGCTGTTTCACTTCATGCTTTGCCACAGGAGCAAAGCAAGGCTGCAGAGACCACTGACAAGTGTTTACAGAATGTGGCTCTTTGACAAAAATGATTGTCAGGCAGTGACTATAATAAAACGTTAGCAGGAGATAGTGGGTTTTCTTGGGTTTTTGTGCCCAGGCAGCTGGCAGTCTTAATTGCTCTGAAGAAATAGAAACAGAATTTCATTTTCTTCTCTTGTTATTTGGGGATGTAAATCATTCAGCATTTTTAACTCCATGACTCCCTGCCTAATTTTCCCTTACCAAAGTAAAGGTGGATGGAACTTCCTTTTAGTTGCCTTGCTGTAAACATTGAGTAAATCCACTAAGTATCTCTGGTTTGCATTGACTCATTGTGAGTAAAATTGAAACTATATCCAACGTCCAGTATTTTAAGTTATTTTTCCAGGTAAGCCCAAAATATTAAATAGAGTCATTTTGATCGAGATTATTCAAGGGAAGCTGACAATCTGTATTCCTAGAAATTGAATGCTCTCAGGCACATGGCGGGATTCTTGGGGGTGTCCTGTGCAGGCCCAGCAGTTGGACTTGGATTATTCCAACTCAGACTATTCTTTGTTTCTATTATTTTAAGCAGCTTTTGTAAATCCGAACAGATTCCTCCATGAACACTGGGGAATACTAGTTCAAGTCTATGGCAATCTGAGGCTGATTTAGGAATACTGTAGTATTCCTAGTTCTTATTTCAGCTTGCTGAACTATATTTTGTTGGCTTGGATGTTTTCACTGTGTTTTGGTCTCATGAGTGGTTTTAATGGTATTTAATTTCCTTAAATATCTTGGCACAGATAATTTGACATAGCAAGTAGGCTCAACAAATCACCAACAAAATGCTTCCTCTTTTCTGGATAATTCCTGTAGTTGTACAGATAGAAAGATAAGGAAGAATGTGTGTTAGTCTGAGCGACTGTATTTCAGTCTGTAACTTCTACCCCCTCTCCTTTATACTCTGGGATGGTATTTCTAGAGTTGTTGGACAAAACCATGTTAAAAGTGAGCAGAAGTAAATAATGGAAGAATAATGTTGGAGGCAAAGATTCTTCTGTCTTCCTTTCCAGTTCTATAAGAACCTTTGCTGATTTACTTGCCAAGTGAAGGCAGACTTTCTGTTCTCTCTCACCTTCTTTTTAATTCGATCAGGCAGCTTCACTGTGGGGCCATGCAGTGGGAAAGCCAGACTGTAGACTCACACCTTGTTTGCAGTGCTTTCCCTGAATACACTAGCTGGGTGATCCAGAGCTATTATTTGGAGCTTCAAGCCACAGTTGGATTTGCTATGAAGCTGTTCAGAGAATGTCTTTCTGCAGAGTGTGAATGTTCCTGTGCATGTAAAGTGAGAGGTGCTAAAGGGTGGTGGCTGCTGAAATCCGCTTTCTGTTGTACAGGGGTAGAAGACAAAGCAGTGGCAGCTCAAACACAAGAGTAGGACGTTTTTCGTTTCAGGAAGAGCAGTTCACTGTGTGTGTGATTGTTGTTGAAGCAAGGATGGCAGTTTGAAGTGTGCAAGGGGATAGTTCATATAAATCTGTAGAAGGTATAGGGCACAAATCAGGCAAAATATTTCCCAGGCACATTGTTGAATTTAGGGACTGCTTTGGGACACAAGAACAAGCTTTGGACACCTTGGAAATTCTTATCTTTCATAGGTCGTTTCTCTAAAAGCATCTAAGAAATATTTTACAGCAAATAAAAGCAGTTAGAAAACAAATGCAGCCCTCTATGTTTCCCCATATAAATGGATTCAACAGATTCTCTTCAAAATTGCAGCCTAATGCACGTTACTGCTTCCACTGCACCTCAGCCACTAGAACTTACAGCTCTTGACCTTTAAATGTTAGGAATAATAAAATTCATTATTAACAAGTAGTCAATTAAAAAATAAATGCCCCTCTGGTAAAACCAAAAAGCAATGTTTTGAAATACTGCCACCTTCTGATCAGTCTGGGACGGAGAACTGAATTATTAGGAACTTGACAAAAATTTTTTATCGACTGCAATAAGTGAGTTCCTGATTTTATAATGTTAGAGCCATGTTGCACCTTTGACTTGCAAGGCCAGCTTCCACTGAGACTACACACGAGACTACATACACAGTGATATAAAGAGATGAGGAAATGCAGTGTAATTTACAAGTGATGGGAGAGACAGCAGCAGACTTGTTTGAAGTGAAGAAAAGCACTTAAGCGTATTATATGTGAATTTAAGGATTTACAAGCACAGAGCCTGTGCTTTAAGTTACAAAAGCATTAAAGGCACTACAGAATTGCGCCTAAAATGTTGGTGTGGCCTGCACCTGGTGTGAGTCTTAGAGAAGCTGACTTCCCTACTCTTCTGTAACACCTGTCTCTGACATCGGTGTGGCCATGAAGGGTTAAATTTTTTTACCATTTTACTTTGTTAACATTCAGATGGTACTTGTCTGCATACCACCTTTGTATATATTTTAATTATCCAGATGGTGTTTTATGTGTCCAGTCCCATGTCATTACTATATTACTTAAACTTGGCAGTGATACATAGAAATAACTTTCCCCAAGCTGGCTTTTTCTTGCAAAGTTCATCCAATTTCAGCTTTCCAAATGTCCTTTGGGCTGAAGTAATATTTATTGTGTGCCTAAATGGCTTGCATATAATTTTAAATTCCCTTGATAGGGAAAGACAGTTTGACAAAGAAAATGTTTAAAATAAGCAAAAATTAACACAAAAACTAAGATAATGTGACCTTAAAGTTATCATATCAAACTCTCAGAATTCAGGCAATTTAGGTTCTTATATTTCCTTCAATTCATTTGAATTTACCCAGGTTTTTTGTTGGGGTCAAGTGAGGTGGGGATGCCTGTGTCACATTCCCACCTGTGGGATTGTTACGGACCAGGGTGATGCCAAGGTCCTGACTGCACTACATTTTCCCAAAAGGGTGCAAAAAAGATGTGTTTATATTGTAGGCACAGTGGGGTTTTCCCAGCTAGAATGGATATTTTGAGATGATGGCTGAGAAAGAGAATCCCTCCTTGAAGTGTTATTTGGGATGGTAACAGGACAGCAGCAAAGGGAGAGAGTTACTCATTCTGAAGTCACAGCACTGCTGTCTTATGAATCCACCCCATATTATAACTCCACCTTGGTAATATTTTAACTTATTTCCTGGTTTCAATCTAATTTTAGAGAGGAGGAGTCTTGAC
>WEIT01027557.1:74965-100534 GCA_013389985.1 Dryoscopus gambensis
CCTTCCACCTCATGAAGAGCTACAATTAAAGAAAACAGAGACTTTATAAGCCTGGAGGTTTTGCTGAAGAATGTAAAAGTACTGAGATCACAATCTGTCTGTCCCTTTTTTATCTGCTTTAACTGCCCTCCAGTAACTTCTGAGTCTGTTGACCAGTTTCACCCAGATCTCACAAGGAAAACAGAGGTTTTGAAGAGACTTAGTTGTAAGTTATACTAATAAAAATCCTCTTTCCTCTGCCTGCTGTTCATCTATAGGAAGTCTTGCTATATGAATCTGCCTGTTATTGCACTCTAGAGAACTCACAGGAAGGAGGCACATCTCAGAAAAAGCTTTTGCATGTTAGACAGCAGAGGTTCCAAAAAAGAGATAAAACCCCATACCATGATCAAAGTGGGTCTCCTTCTCAAAGTTTCAGTGCAAGCAAAATAAAACAGTTTTCCCTTCTCCTACTGGCTCTTTTAGTGGTGCTTGTTGTGAGGAAAATACCTGATGTAACAAAATTCAGTTGAAATGATAAAATGCTAGTAAATTTATAAGCTGCTGAAAGCAAGATCTCATAATAGTCTGTTGGGCAACTTTACTTGGTGGTCTTGTTGGTGTTGGCTAACAAATGGGTTAATAGATGTCAGTCTCCTTAATTCCAGATTGTGCAATGATGTCACTGGGAAGAGACTTTGCCATTTCAGAGTAAGACTGCTGGAAAACTTTGGTGTTTTCTGCACTGCACTTCTATTCTGGGAAGGAAGATGTGTTAAAATGAATTTCTGGAAGGTTTTTAACTGTGCTGCTATTAGGAGGAAGAAACCAAACATCACAAAATCAAAGAAAAGAAAAGCCGAGCGCAGTTGCTTTTTTTGCTGCAATTGCAAGTGCTATTTGTGTTAGTAACGTTTGGCCTCATCACAAAACTGTGCTGTCATATCTCTTGTATTCTCTCACTTCACCTGTGTGGCTTTTACTATGCCTCTATTCAGGGTTCTGTGTTTTAGAGAAACCTCAGCTATAAACCTCTCTAGTGAGAACTCCATGTGCTTAACAGTTGACATATCAGTTTGTTTCTATGGAGTGAATATTAAAATTAATGTAAAAGACTAAATCCCAAAGACTAAATTAAAATAACAAAAGAGATATTACTTGCTGAAAGGAAATAAATGGACAGAATTAAACCACAGACCATGAATTAGATTTTCCATGGAGCTCAGCTTCTATTTAGCAGTTGTATAAACAGAGGCACTGAAGGGCTTAACCTCTCCTTGCTCCTATGCTCTTCTGTGGGAACAACTGGCATAAATAGTTTCTAGATCTGGCCATTTTGCACCTTTTTATTTGCACTTGATTTAATCATCTCAGTTCATCATTATTTGATGAGATGCAGACAGTGGCAGCTAGCACAGGTGGTGTGTGCGATACATGAGAGCTTTGCTAACATGAGATGGGGTGACTGGAGGAGATCGCCTCTAAACACCAGTGTTGACAGTGAGTGGATCCATCAGCATCAGTGCAGTCTTAATCTTGAATAGCCCTATCCCTGCTGCTGGTCCTGAAAGTTTTAGCAAGGGCTGTAATCTCCTTGAAATGCATATATTTGATTGTTTTCCTGCAAATGAACATATAGTTTCTCTTTCAGCAGCTTTCAGCTGAGACCCTTGATGGTTTGCAGTATGATCAGTATTGTGTTGAAGCACAGCAGATACAGGTATGCTTCATGCTGCAAGGGCAAAACAATGTCTAGTTATGCTGGGGACTGTGGCTTAAATCTCAGATGTTCCAACTTCGTTCCCTCCTACCTGGGGGGATGATAAGAACAATCCTCTCTCCTGCTCCTCAAAAAAGAGCAGCCACAGTATGTGGGACTGTTTGGGTAGGTATGGTCAGTTCCTGGTGCCATGAGAAGGCAATTGTGCATGGATCAGGTGGGCATCACCTGGCAGGTGCTTCCATGAAGAGCTCAGATTCTTGGGTGGTTTGAGCTGGATAGGAGTAATGTATAGGAAAGTACAAGGCCCCTTGTTCCCTGTTTGTGTGGCAGTAACTGTTAATTTCAGCGAGTGGCAGCGGGAAAGGAAGCAAAGAAAGCATGTTTTATTACCTGGTTTATATTAGATGGGCATGAAAAAAAGAGATGAACATCTGTAATCATGCAGAACTAAGAAATGCAAGTGCTAGGAAGGTTTTTAACCTGTGTTTGCAACTGCAAGGGCAGCCTATTAATCCCTAGTCTCTCCATTCTGCCTGCTTCCCAAGTCGTATTTGTGGTGGCTCTGTTGGAAATGGGTGTAAAGGTAAATGGGGAATGATATCCTATAATCCCCTTTATCTCACTCACAAAAAGCTAATATCAGCAATAAATCAACCCCAGGTCATCTCATGCAGTGGGTAATTTTGTGCTCCCTAAATAACTAAAGTGCCATCTGAAGTCTGAGGCTGAGCTCTAAGGAAATAGGTATTTAAACACATGGATAAAATAAGTATTTTACCCTGTAGTACAGGCATCAGCAGTGACCAAGTATGTGAGCTCTGCTTGGCCTAGGGGGAATCTTTTTGTTTGCTTGCTTGATAAATTTTCCAGAGATGTGTCTGATACGAAAAGCTGATGCTGGGTCTCTTATGTTAGAGAGAGCACTTCTGTTCTTATGGTGCTGAACCCCTGTTTCCAGTAACTTGAGCAGTTTGGCTGGTGTCTCCTGTGTTTGAGCAGTAATAATCAACTTTGCATAAAAATTTAAAAATACTATTTCTATGCAACTACTGCAGACTGCAACATTTTCTGACAGTGACTTCACCCAGTCATACACTTAGTGTGTCCCCAGAAAGCCAAATTTTCAAAAGTGATATATTTTCCGTTAAAGGCTGTTACACAGCAATGAGTTTGATTCCGGGTAGGCACATTATATGCAGCTTACCTTATTAAAGATTGTGGTGGGAAAGGCACTCTGTGAAGATGCAGCTTACTAAATTATCTCTGTGAATCTGTAGGTGGTAACTTTGAGCATGCTGCCTGCCTGACCCAGTTGTTAATATAGCCAGTTAAAGGCTGATGCATTCAGAGGAAGAGCTAATCTGTCTCATTTAGCAGGCAATGTGTCAGAGCTTGTATGTGATGTATCTGACATGGTGAGTGGCATGTCTGCCTCGGCAGTTGAATAACATTACTCATTCTGGAATACACCTTCTTCAACAGAGAATATAAACACAAGCACACATTTATATTTTTTTGTTAGTAGATGATCGAGCACATACCAGAATGAATCAATTTCATTTAGTATGCAGAAGGGTTTTTTTACTCTGTACATCATTCCCCTCACAGGACCGTTATTTTACATATCAGTTACTGGGGTGTATTCAAAGCCTGAGGGAAACCACTGACTTCCAAGAGCTTTGGATCAGACCCTTTAAGCCAGCCCAGGCATTCAGCAGGCGACATCAAATATGGGTAAAATCTGTTGTGTGTCTTCCTGCTCTGTGGTCCCATGAGACGTCCCAAAGAGAGTTTTTCTCTCTTTTTCTTGCCAGAAAGCTGTGCTGTATTTATTTTTGAATAAGATGAGCTGGGAAATTCATGGCCTTGAAACTGATACAGCCTACAATTGTGCTTCTTCCACCGTCTGTTGTGGTGTTGTTTTGTCGTTTTGGTGTTGTTTGTTTGGGGTTTTTCATGCCTTAGTGCTGGAGAAAACAAAAATGCATGTAACCAGCAAAAGCTGCCTGAAGGCTTCTTGGGCTCTGAGCACAGGAAGGGTTCTCAGCCTGTCAGAGAAGTAATTGTAGCTCCTTTCTGACCGCTGCATACTCTACTATCCCTGCTGTAACTTAGTCTTATACCCATTCAGGGATCAGCACACACTCTTCTGGCAGCTCGTTCTCTGCAGGACCACATATTTCTCTCGAAAGGGCAAGACATTTGGCAGCATTTGGAGGGCTGGCAGTGCAGTGCTGCAGGATGGCTGGTGCTCAGTACCATGGGGTGGGGAGTGGTGGTGGTGTCAGCATCTCCCGGACTGCACTTGAGACGGAGGAATAACAAGAATATTGAAATGTAGCTCAGAAGGGAAGCAGGGCTGCCTCCCAAGTTGAGCTGGCATTCCTAAAGGAACCATAGGAGAGTGAATGCTTATCTGTTGAGTTAGCAGAATGCCTAATGAGAAGGGGAACCGATCATCTGATTAGCATTGGCACGTTATCCTTCAGCAGCAGATTGCCTCAGGCAGTGGGCACAGAGCTGCTCATCCCGCACAGGTTTCACATTGCTCTGCTCCGTTTAGCTTATGCTTTGATATGCTTCACTTATTTCTCATTTGGTGGAAGATAGAATCAATAAATCTTGAATACAAGTTGCTCAACAGAGAGCTGCACTATTTTTATTCTTTGTGCTGCACACCTGTCTGCCTGTGCTATTAGCATGTTTGCTCTTCATGTTGCTTTCAATATCAATGGGAACACTCTCAACTGCTCCTGTTTGGTTTTTTGTTTTTATTTCTTTAAGAGATAAGTCCCCACTGTGTAAATGTCCAACTATGTGTGCTGTTAATGAAGTCACATAAGTAGCGCCACAAGCCCAGGGCCCGCTGGTCACAATGCTGTGGGTGGCAGAGCCATTAGAACATAAACCTAGAATCCCAAAAGTGGTTTATGTTACTCAGACACTATGCCCCAAGATCTCTTTTTCTTATATGATAAAACTAGTAGGCTTTTTTCTGATGAGCACGTTAAAAAAAATTAAAATCTTGGAAAAACAACTGAAATGCTGCCTGAAACAGCAGTTTGCCACTTTTTTCTTGCTTGCAAAGATCTTCATTGCAGAAGCTAAGAAATGCATGCAATCATTCCCAAATTAAAGATTCCCGTTCTTTATTAGTTTTGGATGAAACTAGGAATGGGAAACTCACCTTCACCTTTGTGGAGTGTCCTGATCTAAAATTTGCACGGTGGTGAGCAAATAGCACAAGTGAGATAATGCTGGTTGTGGTCCTTTTCTCTAAGGTTCTGTTCCTGAGTATCTGAAGCAAATCAGAGCACTTCCTCACAGGGGAAAACATGTCTCAGGAAGAGTAATGCACAGGCTGTTTATCTACCCGTCTTGGCCTGTTCACTGTGGGATGGGGATGATTTGTGATACTGTTGTTTCTCCAGCGTTTATGGAAGTGGTAGCAGAGAGCCCTCTTGAGTTCAAAACCTTTCTAAAATTTGGGCATAATGTAATTAGAAAGTGGTTTCTGGTCCTGTCCTTTGCACAAAGTAGGTCATATAATGCAGGTTTCTTCAGTCTTGTCTGGTTGAGTTTTGAGTTTTTCCAAGAAATAAAATCCTACAGCCCCTCTGGATGCTTGTGCTAAAGTTAGTTCATGCTTAACTCAGGATAACTCTTCTCTGTTGCAGGATTAGTAGCAGACGGGAAAAAATACTTATCAGATGTTGCAGTTCTCTGGCTCTTCTACTGGCTGTGCTGAAGTGGTCCAACCTCCTTCAGGACCAAAGACAAATACCTGTGCTCGTGCCTTCAATAAGATCAGAAGTTAAATACATCATCCCATACTCAGCCTCGTAGGTATTCAAATAAAACACTCCAGTTTTTTTAAATAGTTGCAAAAGAATTTTATGGGGCCAGAGCACCCAGGGGAAGCTTGCTGTGTCCTTGTAACTCCCCTGAACCGCTGTTGTTTGCATGTTTGTTCCGAGTTTTATTAGACCAGTGGAAAAAAATTACATGAAAGTAGTAGTTGGGTACATTTGACAGCTCGGTGAAATAGGAACCTACCAACATCTGCTATGTAAAGACAGTGACCAGCAATAAAAAAATAAATGTTATTTATTTTATAGTATCTGCAAACAATCGGTGCATTGTGTCCTCTAAAGGTAGGATGCAAAGAAACGATGATGCTCTTTTCAAAGAATTTATTAATCAGGATAATGTGTGTCTTTTAATGCTTCTGTATTACCCTTTCATTAAAATAATCAGAGTAAATCTATGTGCAGCATAAGCCCCTCCTCTTTGCCCGTCCCAACAATAATCAACTTAGACCATAATTTTTAAGAGATTAGTGATGTGGATTGCCTGTCTGGAGAAACTGCAGATGTGTCCATATAAGTTGAAATGTTGACTTCCATAACTTTGATTTCCCTTTATATTGGCAAATCTTTTAAATGGAAAAAGATTTATTTCTTTTAATCGACCAAATATTGCAGTTCAGTTACAATTGTTGCCTGCAGAGGTGAGCTGTAGTACTACAGACATTTGTCATGTGAGGGTTTGCTACAGCACAGAATCAGTGCTGAAAATGTTTGTGCCCACCATGTCTTTTAATGTTGATTTGAGACAAGTTTCCCGTAATTAATTTGCATGTGGAAAACCACCTCTCTGCCAAGACATAAAGGTGATGATTTTGAGTTGCCTCAATTATGTTATAAAACGTATTTATCCAGAAGCCTGCCTCTTCCAAAGGAGATGTCTTCGTGGCTTACATTCAGTGTATGCCCCTTTTGTGGTTTCCACACTGTAACTGCAATAACTGACAGCTGAAAACATCATTGCAAGTCTGTCAAATGTGCTCTCTGCATAACTGGTGATAATCTAACTATTCTTCAGCTTCACGTATCAAACTGCTGGGAACAGAAACTTCAGCGCCTGTTATTGGCAGCGGTAGGTGGAATTGAGTAATGTGGCTGGAGTGTCAAAGGCCCGTGGTGCTGACAGGAATATTAACCATAAATCGAACACAGCACAATGGTGGTGCCGGGCTAGAGCGAAAGGCAGGGTCTTGCAGCCAGGCTGCTCAGACCTTGCTTGTGGGAATATTCCCACTGGCTAGCAGAAGCAAGGATTGCTAGGCTGGAGCTCCAGCAATGATCCGTTTCACTGAACACTAGGAAGGAATGATAGAGATGGAACAAGTGACATGTGAGATGGCTGCGTGCTCTGCCGAGTGTGCCTGCTTGCCTTGCAGCCCTGTCACGCCGCAGAGGCTGGTGAAGGGGGTATCTCATCCCTGGTTAGGCAGTGACATTGCTGCTCCTATCTGGCTGCTGTTGTAAACATTTTTTGGTGGTGGCTGGGCTTGCACCTGCTGCATTTAAGTGAAGCTTGCAGGACTGACGTTTAAAATGTCCTTGATTTGGAGACAGCTTGTGACATTGTTTCTTGCAGCAAATAGCTCCCAGCTTGCAGAAAGGACCCCGCTGACTGCATTTTGGCTGCTCCTAGCACCCACGGGGAACTGAGCTGGGGAGAGGGGCTGGCTCCAGCCTCTGCTAGCAAATGAACCAAAACACAAGGAGCTGTTGGTGGGAGATGGCATGGAAGTGTCTGGGTGTCTCATGTAGCCAACTTGCTTGACTGTTAACTTTATCTAATGGCTTAAGGTCCTTCTTAATGTCACCATCATACATCCCGTTGCCTTTAGTGACTATTCCAGTAAGCTGCTATGATGCCAAGCTTGGCCAGCTCTCTTTTCATAATGAGGCCCTTGATTATTGCAAGTTTTAGGTGTTCTTTAAGGTCTGTGCATTTGGCTTATTCTCTGTGTTAAACAGAGATGAGGCAAAAAGAAGAAATGGCGTTGAGTTTTGGGGTAGAAATCTGATTCTAGCTAGCTATACCTGGAAACCCCTTGGGGAAGGGCACAGCAAAATTTTTTGGCAATTATGTGGAGTTTCCCAGCAGGGAGCCAGCTAACAATATCGAGTGCAACCCAGCAAGCAAGAAATATAAAGCCAGGAGCTAGGCAAAATACAGAGATTTCATTATAAATTAGTGTTGGAAATTAGACCCAGGCTGTGAAATAACCACAATTAAAATTCAGAGAGCAAAGAAGAAAAAGCTTACCTAGTGACCTCTGCTTGCTGCACAGGGTTTGAAAAGAAGCTGTGCTGCTTTAGTATTCTAGCATAATTTGCACATTACTGAAATTGTTACGAAATTAAAGGAAAACCAAGGGACTGAATTTTAACTGATGAAGGTAGCCTACAGGAAAGACATGGAGGGACTTTTTGAAAGAGCATGTAATAACAGGACAAGGGGGAGTGGATTCAAACTAAAAGAGAGTAGATTTACATTGGATAGTGGAAAGAAATTATTTACTGTGAGAATGGTGAGACACTGGAACAGGTTGCCCAGGGAAGCTGCAGATGCCCCATCCCTGGAGATGTCCAAGGCCAGGTTGGATGGGGCTCTGAGCAACATGGTCTAGTGGAAGGTGTCCCTGCTCATGGCAGGGGGTTAGAACCAGATGATCTTTAAGGTCCTTTAATGAAAAGCAGCATAACCCAACTGATATCAAGGCAGATAAACTGATCTACAAGAGCTAAATATGTTCCTCTAAATCAAGGGCTTCCCCTCTCACTAAGCCAATGTAGATGGAGAAAGCAAAGCAGCTTTTTTCTGGCAAGTCTGTGCACTGATCCTAAATGATATGCTTCTATTCAATGGATATGAGCTGTTTAGGCATAAAGAAAATTATCTCAAAGTTAACTCCAGAGGGAGAGAGGTCCATAATAATTCAGATCAGTACAAGGTGGTTTTCGGGGGTCATTCTTTGGATTTTGAGTTTCCTTCAATCAATTGATTTTACTAATATAAAACCAAATTATTCCCAGTTCAGGTTTCTTACGAACATTAAAAACCTAAAATGCCAAACCAGCAACAACAAAAAATAGTAGCAGGATACTAACACAGGAGCTCCCTGGAAACAAATTAAAAGGCAGCCAAATAAAATGAGATTAAAATATACAAAATACTGCAATTTAAAAGAAAATCACTGAATTATTGAAACTCCATAGAGGAGATGTCATAGCAGTACTTCTGATCAGCCTGGTTAAAAAAACAGGCTATGCTTATTTTTTTTTCCCCTGCTTTGATGTCAGGAAGTGTATTGTAAACTTTAAATGATGTATGTAGTTCAATCAGTTTGATCTGGAAGGTTCCAAGATACTGTAATTTTTTTGAGCATTTATGCTTTATCCTATGTGGTGGAAAGTATGTTGCATGTCTACACTGTGCAACTCTTTTAATACTTTGTTGTAGGACTGGAAACAGAAAACACTTTTCTGCAGCATGACAAAATAAGCAGCCTCTATAGAACAGCCCTGTGCTGACCTTTGCTGTTCTGGGTCTGTCTCGGATGCAATCAATGCAGTAAGTGTCTCACCCACTCAGCGAGTGCTCTGCTCTCCCCAGTTGCTTATTTTGCTATAAATTTCCATAAAGTCTTCGCAAGCTGCCTGATAATTGCAATATCAGCTGGCATTTTTGAGCTCGAGGGAAGCTTCTGGATCCCCTGCTCTCCGAGCACAAATGACATTCTCACTGCCCAAGAGGTGCACAGGGCTTGTGGTGACAGTTTTGGTGAGGATGCAACATCCAAGAACCCTCCCTGTGCAAATGTGTTTGGGCAGAGCTGCTTCCACAGGACACTGATATCCCTGTGGTGCTCCACACATTGCAGGGGGAATGCAGTTTGTGCTGTTTGTGCTGCCAGAGGGGCTCTGTCAGCGTTGTCTCCTGAAAGGAGTTCATCTGTCAGCAGGCAAAAGGGTTGTTATTCCCCTAATTGGGCCAAGGCTGGGTTTTCCATACATTACATGCTACGTAACATGGAAAGAGATGCTTTTTTTCCTGGCGGGGAATTCTGACCCATGCTTCTGGTTAACCTACCTATTTTAACACCTCCTGCTGCTGGTAGTAAGTAGTGGTTTCAGGCTGCGATGGGGCAAGTTTGAAATTACTTGCCTGTTATGTTAGGCATGCTGGAGTTTGGAGCCTCTCTCTTAAAAATTCTTCATGTAAGTAAATGAGATGGAAAAAATACCATTATTTCCCTTTTACAGAAGGAAAATGGAGTTGCAGACCAAAGGAGTACTTTAAGGCCTGGTGCAGTAGATGGAAAGGCAGCATTAAGGTGTGGCAGGCTTTAACAAGTAGCTTAGGATTCTGTGCCTTTGCAAAGGGCCAATCTCAGCACTGCCAGGAAGAGGTTCAGAGCTCTGCTTCCAGTATAGGCAAAGCTGAATTCAGGAACTGTTGTAAAGAATTTAAATTGTAAAGATTTTCCTCTTCATTATTTGTAATTTTTTTAGATAGAGTCTATTTAGAATTTTTTATTTCACCAGAAGTGCCATACACAAAGAACGAGGCATTGTAACTCTGCATCTTTTTATGTAAACTTTAGGTTTATTTTGGCGTTTTGAGTAGGGCTACTCAAAAGACTGCAGAATGGACCTTGCTTGCTCAAGGCCTGTATCGGGGAATAAACCCAACTGGCATAATTGCAGCTACACCTATTTACACCAGCTGAAATATGTGACCTCTGATCTTTGATTACTCTGGCAGAACAGAGTGCTACAAGGCAGGGATTTTTCAGTGGTCCTTTATCTACTTGAATTGTCTGGTCAGCTACAAGGTACAGAGGCTGTAAACAAGGGAAAATTGAGATAGCAAACCAATCAATTACAGAATATTGAAAAGATCAAGGAAATGGCAGCAATACTGCTAAAGCCAATATGGAAAAGCCCTTCTTGTCCAATCACCTCATTCTTGTGACAAAGATTATAACAAGATGGAAAATGGCACAACATGAATGCATTCTGGTGGTGATGATTGCTGTGAGAATTGGGACTGGTTTGTACTTCACCCACTCTGTCTCTCTTTCCTAGATGCTGTATCCCAGGCAACTCAGGCAGAAGGTGTTATATTTATTATGTCCCTGTTGCTTTTTATCTCTTATAGTGAAAACCGACATTAAATTCTCCGTCCATCTTCCACTCCTTTAAACAAGTGGGGAAATATGACTGCATTACCTTCTTTTACTCTCCTAATTAACCCAGCAAAATATATCATTTTCTTCTCTAACTGATAAGGTGTGTGCCAGGGGTCTCTAAAGTGGCTGCTGCCAGCACATTTTCTGCCTCATCTTGTACAAGGGGCTGCCCTGTGCTTTCGGAGATGGCCTTGGTTTCATTTCCACTCCACAGCAGGTTCAAGCTCTTAAAGAGGCAAGATCTGGAAACTGCACAGAAAGCTTGAGAGATGGCAAGGTACCTGTCTGGAAAGGGTAACGCTTACCTCATCTGTACAGGGTCTGTTAGATGTCTAAAGGTCATAGTTAAAAATTACATATAAATGAAAGACATTTCAGCATATTGTAAGATCTCTGCTTTCAGCTTGAGAAATCCTTTTTCTTTTTTTCTGTATTGAAAAGGCTTCTTTGAGCTATTGAAAATGCTCTTTATATCCCAGAGGTTGTTAGCAGTAGGAGGTGTGGAGGGAGAATCCAGCTTTGGCAGTCACGGGATCAAACTTGCCAGGTCAGATCTATATTATTTTTGATACGTTGGTGAATGTTAAGGTCATCTGGGTAAGATCAGAGCTGGTAACTAACAATAAAGAGGTGACAGCTTCTTACAGCTGCCTTTGAAGAGAGCTTGTGGTGCAGCTCCTCTCTCTCTGTGTGAAGTTTAATGTTCCAGCATAAACCACTGCTGTTGTGGTGGCACTTTCATCTGAAAGAGAGTTTTAAGGTTTGCCATCACGCAACTTTCTGCTGCCATCTCCCAGATGACTGCATGTGCAAGTGGCACAAAACATGCGCTCAGTTAAAGAATGATTTAGCTTTCATCTTCTCCTAAAGGGCTGCTTTCCTTCTGCTTATCTCCAGTGTAAGTCATCCATTCTGGCAAGGCTGGCCAGAGGACTCAAGTCCAGGTAGGGTCAGAGTGAAGGCTTCTTTCTCTTGTTTGTTGCCCCAAGGTATGTTACACCTAGTGAAGTCTAGTCTGTTTTATTTCAGATATCACTGCCATCCACATGATGCTGCTGCCTGTAACTGGGAAAGTCCGAAAGGAATGGAATACAGCAGTCTGAGTCAACTCCATCTTCTCTGAGCTGGCAGCGCAGGGCTGTGAGATCCTGGTAAAGTCACAACCTATAAGTGCTTACCCTAGCTGGTGAGCTCCTCGCTGTCTTCAGTCTCTGCTCACTGCTCAGTTCCAGCGTGCTGGAGTGGGAAGGAACTGTTTGCAGCCCGGGACTGCAGCCTGTGCTCCTGGCCTGGGGGGACTTACCTGCTGCTGACTCAGGATCACATGCAAACAGATAAGCCAAAACTGGATCCACACATTGACAAAGAGAGAGAGATTCTGCTCTAGTCTATTAGTATCACAAAGTGTAAAGCATAAGAAACTGCAATTGCAACACAAAATTTTAATTCCCTGTTGTTTTGCTCTCTGTTCAACTTAGCTGATTTCCTTCATACTCCTTAGCAAAACAAGGGTCAGGACTTAGAGGGACAGGTGCTCCTTGGTCTTCATCTGTGCCTAGAGAGCTGCAGAAGACTCTTGACACAAAGCCAGGGAAGTCCTCATTTAGAGGATGGGCAAGACAGAAATTACTGCCCTGGTGATGAGGGAGAAACACTTCCTTCTGTGTGACACTATGTTATCCTTCAGCATTACCCATATCAGGCGAGTCTGTCCCAGTCACTGTCCCCCTCATTCATTTGCAGAAGAGTAGTTCAAAAGTCACAGCTGCTGTTTGAGATTTCATCTATCCCTTTGCTATTCTGCAGATAGGCCAAGACAACAGCTTGTTAGTATTTAAATGAGCATATCCATATTTTTGCATGGAATTCGCAGTCATTTAAGCCTCGTGTCTGGTCACTGAAATGATCTGCTCTTCTAATTCGAGCTTTGCTCTTACGCCTAACTAGAGTGCAACACTATTATGCGGTCATTGCCTTTCAAAGGAGGGATAATTCTGAGCCTAATCTGCCATTTCTGGACATTTTTTTTCCCGATGTTGCTACTACAGTGTGAAGTGCAGGAGGATTCTGCATCATTTACATGAAAATGAGGGATATCAGAAGAAAATTAGGAAAGGGAGGGGTGAAGTAGAGT
Organism: Dryoscopus gambensis; assembly: GCA_013389985.1. Taxonomy (NCBI): domain Eukaryota; kingdom Metazoa; phylum Chordata; class Aves; order Passeriformes; family Malaconotidae; genus Dryoscopus; species Dryoscopus gambensis. The sequence goes on from WEIT01027557.1 coordinate 87,851, forward strand.
ATGCCATATTCTGATGCTTCCCTAAGAGAAATTGCAGAAGAGCCTGTCTGTCCGATTCTGTCTTGCTGGAAATGCATACCAGCCTAGCCAGGGAAAGTTATGCACTACCTAACTCCCTTGTAAATGTCGACTTTGTTACTCCCTTGTAAATGCAGTCCCTTGTAAATGTAGACTGTGGCTGAAATGCTCTTGACTTCAGCTGACCCAACAACCTGGTGCTGCTGACTCCCCACACACCAGTTAAAATTATAACTCATCGTCCTCTGTGGCTCAAATCTTTCTGTGTTCAGATGGCACAGGGCTTTTGCATCTCCCTCTAGGGAAGGCAGACAGGTCCCTGTTCTTGCAGACAACAGGGACTCCAGGTCCTCAGTGCTGCGCAGCTCTGGGAAGCCAAAAGGTGTGTGTGATTCTGGGGTTTTGCTTTTTTCCGTTTCATTTTTTCAGGGAGCAAGGGAGGTTGTTCACCACTCTGGTTTGCATTAGAGCTTGCAGGTGCTTTATGCCAACCAGCAATATGTGTGCCATAAAAATGCCAGCTGATGTGCAAGCCAAAGAGCTGTAGCTATCATTGGGTTGTATTTTTGGAACTGACTTGGATCCAAGGTTTGCATATTTTGAACAAACCCACACTGGCATAGATCCATGCAGACAAGTCCTTCCCCCATTCTGCTAAGTGACTGACTCTCCCCCCGACTCGCTCTCTCTTGATCTCCTCAGAGGTAACTCAACTATGGCTTCAGGGCAGAAAATGACAGTCCAAAATGAGCTGAGGAAAACTCTCCAGAATATATCTCCTCCTCTCCATTACCTTAAAAAAATTAAACTTCTGTTTAGTCTGAAGGGCTTCTGTTGCTCTCAAGCCATATCTCCTAATAGGTTTCTTAGAGAAGCATTTTTCTCTATGCAAGTAATTTAAGCCTTACATGCCCTCTGGCTATTTTTTAATTAAAAGAAAAATAAAAAAATTCTTGGCCCAAGTAGGGGGCTTAGGCTGTTGATTGACTACAGCACGGAATTTTGTAGGAATTTTGAATTCTGCACTGCAATATATGAAGTCAGCCCTATAAGTATAACCCTGACCTGAGGCTGGGATTTTTAAAATTAGATCCTTAATAAGAAAGAGAAGAAATAAATTTGACTTTGAATAAGCATAATGCAATTTCCCTTCACACAAATTGCTCCTTTATTATAGCACAGATATTCACATTTATCAGTCTAAATACTTAAGTCATATGCAACTTCATTTTGCTGGACTAAGCTCAGCCCTACCCTAAGAGGGAATCCATTACTACATTAGTTTAATTCATAGGTGCTCCTTGTTTATGCTGCCATAGCCCACCAAACTCATGTGGCCACCAGCTCCCCTCTGCTCCCTGTGGCTGAGCTAGGACTGTCTCCGTAGTAAAGTCACAGAATGGTTTGGGTTGGAAGGTACCCTTAAAGGTTATTTGGTTCCAGCCTCTCTGCAATGAGCAGGGACATCTTCAACAGGTTCTTTTTGCTCAGAGTCCCATCCAACCTGACCTTGAATGTATCCAGCAATGGGACATCCACCACCTCTCTGGGAAACCTGTGCCAGTGTTTCACCACCCTCACTGTAAAACATCTCTTTCTTATATCTAATCTAAACTTACCCTTCCTCAGTTTGAAGCCATTGCCCCTTGTCTGTCTCGGCATGCCCTTGCAAAAAGTCCCTCTCCATCTTTCTTGTAGGCTCCCTTCAGGTACTAGAAATAAATCACTCCAAAGCCTTCTCTTCTCCAGGCTGAACAATCCCAATTCTCTCAGTCTGTCTTCATAGGAGAGGTGCTCCATTCCTCTGATCATCTTGGTGTCTCTTCTCTGGACTTATTCCCATGGTCCATGTCTTTCCTGTGCTGGGACCCCAGAGCTGATGCAGCTCTGCAGGAGGGGTCTCACCAGAGCAGAGCAGAGGGGCAGAATCCCCGCCCTCATCCTGCTGCCCGCGCTGCTTTGGACGCAGCCCAGGACACGTTTGGCTCTCTGGGCTGTGAGTGCACACTGCTGGGTCATGTCCAGCCTCTCACCCACCAGCACCCCCGAAGTCCGTCTGGGCATGGCTGCTCTGAATCTATTCATCCCCACCCTCTGCTGATATTGGGAATTTCCCCAACCCAGCTGCAGGACTTTGAATCTGGCTTTGTTATACCTCATGACATTCCCATGGGCCCACTTCTTGAGCTTGTCCAGGTCCCTTTGGATAGCATTCCATCCTTCAGCTGTGTCAACTGCACCACTCAGCTCAATGTTGCAAATTTGGTGAGGGTGCACTTGATCTCAGTGTCATAGATGAGGATCCCAAATAGCACGGATCCTAGTACAGACCCCTGAGGGACACTACTTGTCATGGATGTACATTGGGTGGTTGACATCTGCCCTCTGGATGCCACCATCCAACCAATTCCTTATCCATCTAACGGGCCACCCACCAAATCCCTCTCTCTCCAATTTACAGAGAAGAATGTGGTGGGGGAAGCCTGTCAAAGGCCTTACAGAAGTCCATATAGATGACATCAGAGGCTCTTACCCTGCCCCTGATGGAGTCACTCCATAACAGAAGGCCACTAGTTTGGCCAGGCAGGACTTGCCCTTGCTGAAGCCACACTGGCTGTCTTGAATTACCTCCCTGTGCCATAGAAGCAACCATCTGGAGCTGTGACAGTGCCATACAGCTGGATTTTTCAAGATTGTGGAGTAATTCTCTTTTGATTTTCAAGAATATTAGGTTTTCTCAAACAGGAGAGAAACTGAAGATGAAGGAGATAGCCAAATTTATGCAGTCAAAAGCAAATCTATCCTCTTGCTGAAGGGATTTGGTGCATGCAGGACCTCACAGCACACTTTGCCTGCTCTGGCATGCCTTCACCACAGCAATGGATATAAGGGCGCAGAGTTAGGGACTCTATGTCAGAGTGCTCCTGTACTTGCAGCTTCTTTTGCTGGTTTCCGTGGGCATGGGGGGCATCCTTTGTTCACTATTTCTTGCCTTTTCATTTCAGAGAAAATGGTCAGGTTTCTGCCCTCTTCTAACAAAGTTCTCTAATCAGGTTTACTAGGGAAATTAGGGCAAATTTAAAGGGTTGCCACTAAGTAGGGAGGCACAGTCGAGTTGTGTGACTTTACCTCCCTATCCTTGCTGGCAGCATGTGGACGCAGAGGCACCACACCCCAGACTAGTGTGGGGCTGGTGGTTGTGGGCAAGAGGCTGAGGACAGCAGAGGGCTTGGTTAATGCAGCAGAACATGTCCAGTGGGCAGGGTGACTTTATGTAAATTAACCAGTCAGGAAATACTTAATGGCAAAGCTGCCCCCAGCATGATATTTGAGAGCTGTTTTCTCAGAATGGGCTCTCCTTAGACCAGTGGCTGGGCTAGAAAAAGGCCCAAGATCAGCACTGTTTCACCTGTCTGTTTCCCATAGCGTCCTTTTCTTTTTTTCTTCTTCTTTTTTTTTTTTTTTTTTTTTGTTAAGGCTGACTTTCTTAGCTGAGAACAGGCTAAGTATGTCCAAAGCAACTCAGCAGCTGGTGAAGATAAAGCCAGAGCTGTCAGAAAACGCAGAGCAGAGGTATTTTTGCAAGTTGAAATGAAGGATGGGAGAGCCACATTTGGATTAAAAGAAAAGGGAATTAACCTTGAACCTCTCTCCAAAGTCTGATTTAAACATGAATCTCATTTAAATTCAGAAAAAAAAAGGCAAAAAGTATAATTCACTGAGCTTTTTTATGCAGTGTCTGCAGTTCCTGGTTTGGGGAAGCGATGAGCTAAAGACAGCCAGAGGGCAAGAGAGTGGTTCTGACTACAAACATCACCTGCACAGGGGGCAGAAGCAGAAAGGTCATTAACTTTTCCCCTGGGTTTGTGCCCTGTCCCCTGTCTGGTGTGCTGGATTGATCATCAGGTGATTATCCCCTTGAAAGTGATGACAGACATAATTCTTTGCAGCAGCACCAGAGACAGGCTCCTTACATACAGGGTTAAATGAACCATGTCTTTGTTTAATATTTTGTGAGGTCCTGGTGAGGAATAATATCCCCTGTTAATCCCTGATTTAGGTGGAATATGCCGGGATGAAGCTGCTTTTCCCAAGGGAGTGTTTCTTGGTGGATACTGTTTCACACAAGAAGTAGGTGATGAGGGAATGGACGACTGAGGAGGAGAAGTGGCACATGGTTCAGCCTGAATAGATGGCTGAGCAAAGAAAAGTGCAGTAAACTGCTTGCAAGTTAGGGAGGAGCACATAAATGAATCCAACTTCAAGGCAGGAAGATACAAAAATGTACCACTAGCCCTTTGCATCTTTGTCAGTCCATTTTTCTGGTGCTTGAAATACCTTTCTACCACTACCTATTTTAACAACTTTCAAACAGCTAGAGAAAGGGTAAGAGAGGAATTAGTTTTGTAGTGAGCTGTGAACACATCTCGAATGATGCTAGCAAACATGAGCTGATGAGCCCCCATGTTTGGTTTTGTCTTCCTGAAGTTGTACATCCCTCTTCCATGCTGGAAACCTTCTCTGAAGTACTTTTTCAGTGATTAATGATTATCCCTTGGAGAGAGGTCCAAGGGATAATCCCTAATCTGTGAGATGGGCAGATCAGCTGGGTAGAGTGGGATCTCAGGGGAGGAGAAGGAATTTATTTTATTTTGAAGAACTGCAGTAGCAAAGCCCTAGAGAGGTTTTCTGTTTGGGGTCTTTGGTTTGGGTGGTTTTTCTTCCAGTGGAAAATTGTGCCTTTTTCCTATTTAATCAAAAGCCCAGTTTGCTTCACTGGTTTTGATGGAAAATTTTCACATAGGTCTTTGTTGTAAGACACCAACACGAGAGAATTATCCCTTTATCTCAGCAGATGTGCTTTCCAGAAGGGGAACATCTCAGATGATGAAAAACACAGCAGCTTTGCTGCCTCGGCTCTATCAGACAGTTTTTTTATGATAGAGAATTTGTCTAAACAGATTCTTGTCATTAAAAGTGAAATGCTTTGTGGACAGGTTTTGGATTTGCTCGAGTTTTTACTGCTAATTTTTTGCTGCACAGTTATGTGCAGTGAGTCATTGTGCCTTCTGTAGTGACAGTATGTGTAGGGGTATGGGATCAAGCCTCTGCTTTGTCCTTTACTTGAACTAGTCTGTCCCGAAATGATTCAGATGAAGCCAAGTCATGATATAAAAGACTCCTTTTTCTGAGGCTGTCAGAGGTAGTATACTGTTTGCATCTCACATCTGGAATCAGAAAGTAGTGTTGACCTAGAAAAAGAAGTTTGGGCCTGATTCCAGTTAAGCAGAAACCTTTGTGGGACTGGATTTTCTTTTCTGAGGACTACAGAAGAGACTCCAAAATGCCTGTGTAATTCTGCCACCAACCACAAGTAGGAAAACCTTGCTTCTTGCCAACACCAGAACTTTTAGAAAAAAATCATAAATATAAAAGCAAAATTAGTAGGTTTTATTTCTTTTGAGGAACTATGACTATTTTACACAATTTTCATTCATGAAGCAACATACCTGGATATGTCTGCAAGTGCATCATTTCGCAGGCTCTGGGAAATGTCTGCCTGATGTGTGTCCTTGCAATCCTCAGTTCAGTTGGTACTGAGGAGCAGTGGCACCTCCCTGGTCAGCAACAGATGCATTTTGCAGCATATTTGTTTCTGACCTGTTTTCTTCTAGAAAACTCCATGGTTGCCCCAGATGGAAAATGTATATACAGCAATGGCTCTTCAGTAAGGACATCTGGGTATTTAGATTACATCCAGCAAGGACAAACTATTTGTGAGCAGTGGGGCAGCCTTTTGCAATGGGATATAATATACTGGTAAAAATCAGCTTCCTGGGAGCCAGTGGAAACACATTTTCTTTTCTTCTTCCCCAGCCACGTTCTCCTAGTTCTCCTCTCTGCTGATGAACAACCGCCTATGCAAAGGAGATTGAAAAGGGGATTTACTTTGATTAGACCAAAGCCTTTCCTAGTATTTTCAGTCGTAAGTATGGCAGCTTTAATAAGCAGGAAAAGAAGATAAATACGAGTCACAGACTGACAAGAAACTCAATTGGAAAAGAGTAGAAAGTTCTGTTGGAAGCCATGCTCTAAGTTCTGTCTCTTTTTAGCAGTCTCTGATAATCTGCTCAGTCCGAAGAAGGTAACTTTCTGCAAATATCTGACAAATACCAAGTGAGGGATTTCAAAGGGATAAAATTAAAGCTCTAATTGCTGGGATAGAATTGAATTTATATTCCACTCAGTAAAGGCTGGGAGAATTTCCCATCAGATTTTCTCTTTCTGTGACCTATTGGTTTGCAGGCTTCAATGATCCCCTGCCAGTCCCTAACCAAAAGGAAGCGAGGTTATGAGCTGATCTTTTTCATACAGGCAAATAAAGCCAATTTTATAGGTCATAAATAGGTAGGGAAAGAGCCGAGCACAGTTTTTTCTACAGTTCACCCAGTGGAAGCTGTTGATTCATCATTTATTTAGGAATACCATTTACTCCCATCACCTTATTACCCTGCTAGAATTCAAATTCAAGGAAGAAAATGTATGCAACAGTCATGACAGACACTGACTTTATATTACTCACTATGTCCTCCCTCAGTAGCATCATGAAATATTGATAGTAATAATTATTAATGTATGATTAATTATTAATAATGATAATCTGTAGATGAAAAACTGGATATGACCCAGCAATGTGCACTCACAGCCTAAAAAGCCACCTGCATTCTGAGCTGCATTAAAAGCAGCGTGGCCAGCAGGTTGAGGGAGGTGGTTCTGCCCTTCCACTTCACTCTGGTGATTCCCCACCTGCAGTGCTGCATCCAGCTCTGGGGTTCCCAAGCCTAAGAATGACATGGACCTGTTAGAACAGGTCTAGAGGAGGGCCACAAAAATAATCAGCGGCCTGGAGCACCTCCCCTGGGAGGACAGGCTGAGAGTTAGGGTTGTTTAGCCTAGAGAAGGCTCTGGGAAGACCCTATAACAGCATTATGGTACTTAAAGGAGGTCCACAGGAAAGCTGGGGATGGCCGCTTTATTGGAACACAGTAGATGAGGGATAGGGTTTTTAAATTCAAACAAGGGAGATTTAGATTGGTTATTAGGAAGAAATTCTTAATTGTAAGGGTGATGAGACTGGGATAAGTTGCCCAGAGAAGTTGTGGATGCCCCATGCCTGAAAGTGTTCAAGGCCAGATTGGATGGGGCTCCAAACAACCTGGTCTAGTGGAAGGTGTTTCTGCCCATGGATGATCTTTAAGGCCCCTTCTGATCCAAACCATTCTATGATAATTCTTCTTTTCATTTGTTTGGACATGTAACCAGCAGCTCCAGCAAAATCCTGTTGGCTGTTCAAGGTATTTGAATTTCAGATGCAAGAAGTAGAGAAGGGATGTTTGGAAAGAGCAGCTGTTTGAGCAAAGGGGCAAAGGTCTGGCTTTTATGAGGGCAAATGGCAAGGCCAGTGTTGTTACCTGGGGCCAGCCAGTGGCAGAGCCTACAGCGATGATCAGTCCAGACTTCCTTCTGTCTAATAGGACAAAAACCACTGCCTGATGTTCAGATGTGATTCAGATAAGAGGTTGCAAAGACATAATTTAGTTAGAATTTTATGAAGAAATAGTTATTCCTCATCACAAAAAGTTAAATACCTGTGTTTTTAGCATAATTGCAATGTATGTGCTAATAAGCTATAGAAACATAGAACATACATTACCCAGATTTTATATTTTTACCTGTGATCCTTATATATTATTATGGAATGTGTCGACAAGTTTTGTTAAGCTACAACAGAGTACAAAAAAGCCTTTTGGTACCTCTTCCCCAAAATGACATCTTGCTTGCTATAATTGCAAGCAACCTTATCCCTCCTCTGCTGGTCTGTAAGTTTTTCTCTCTCTGCTATATATCAAGTGCTGGATGTAAAGGGATGCATCCTTTCTGGGAACTGTCATACTCCATGCAACATGGAGATAATGGCCGAGGACAAAGGGAAACCTGTGAAAGTCTCCAGGAAATATACTGCAGCTTCATAGATGTGTTCCCTGTTGGACGTGCTTTTGAGGATAATAGGGCCAAGAGGGAGTTGACCCATGCTGGAAAAGACTGGTGTCAAGGCTTTTTGAGATGGAACTACAGGAAAATCTGGTCTACTTCTAACACAATTTTTATACGATTTATATTCCTTACCCTAGAAATCTATGTGCTGCTTTATCTTTCTGATATGTGTCTCCCTCAGGTTTGGATGGTGTGTTCCACAGACAGCTTTTCTCCTGAGTTAAATCCCCAAAGCATTTAATCTTCAGACAAGATTGCTAGTTCATTTTCAGTAAGGCTTAGTGCAGAACTGTGCTGTTGAATGATATTTAATATCTGTAATAGCAATAACTGAGAGGGGAAAATAATTGTATAGGGACTAGAATTTGGTGAAATTATCTCTGCATCTGACCAAAGTATGACAAAAGATAGTGTGTTTAACAACATAATAAAAGTTGCATGTGTCTTTTTTCCTCCAAGTGAAGGAACAGGCACTGTGATGTGTCTGAGGACCTACCCTCCATCCTCTTTGAAATCTGGTGAGACGTAAGCGCTACTTAATTGCTATACCAGCCACAGGCGTCTTCTCTGGCCATTTCACACCCTTGAACACTCACAAGAGTGGTGCCATTTTGTGACCACAGGGCTGTAGTTAAAGCATGAAAATACAGTAGTTTTTGATTCTGTAAGAGAATAAAATTATGGTGGTGATGAATCCAGAAGCCGTGAAAGCAGCTTCCATACCGTCCTCGAGGAAAAACTGGAAGAAAATCTATTTATTCTGAATGAATGAGCTTGAAATTTAGTCAGGTTTTTAGGAGAAATGGTAAGACCAGACACTACTTATTTTTTATCATTGTTTAAAGACAGGGTTTTTTTGCAAATTGCTAGTCCACTCCCCCATGATAGGTAGATAGATAGGTGGAAAGAAAATCATTGTGGAAAATATGTTCTGCCACAGTAATATATAATTATGTGACAAAAAATATATCAGCCTGTGCTGCAGGCAAGACATTGTGTCTCATTAGTGTTTGGTGGACTTGATCACAAATAACATGTTTCAAAACTGTCAACTCCTTCTAATTCTTTTTCCGTACTTATACTCACAGTCACGTTCAAAATTAGCAGATTTCTGGAAATACCCTTCATCTGGCCAGCCCTGTTTCTAATTATTTGGTTGTGTAATTAAAGGAACATGTCCTTCTGCAGCTGCACTTTGAGGGACTAAAAGCAGACAGACTGTTCTCAGTGAGGGAGCAGTCATTTTTTATCCAGTTAATGTGTCCTGTGTGCTGTGTGTTATGATAACTGGCTTAATGCAGCTTTCAAAACCAGTGCTGGCCATGCCAGGTACTCCTGAGATGCTGTTTTGGTTTGAAAAGACAGATGTCTGCTAAGGAAGGCCGGAGCCTCCCTTGGAATGGAAGATACAACCCACTTCCCTCCGAATTATCATAATTTTGAAATTAAGGGGCTTTCGGGCAAAGATATGGGGAATAGGAATAACAGTTCTTTTACTAGTATATCTATATATATATAACAAAACAATAATACAGAAACACTGGCTTAACCTGACAGAGTCAGGGTAACCTGGCACCCTGCCGGGCAGGGTGGTGGTAGCAGTCCAATCAGGTGATAGCTGCAGCTCTCTTTTAAGTGGTTCTCTTGAAGTGGTGATCTTGTAGTAAAGGTCTGGTCCTCCTCAGAAAGTCCAGTGGTGGTTGTGTAGCTCTTGTCCTCTGGGAATCCAGTGGGAAAGGCTCTCCCCTCTGTTGCAAAACCCCCAAACTTTATCCAGGTGGGAATGCTTGGCTCCTTCCCCCCGGGCGGAGCATTTCACAGTGGGATGGTGAGTCATGAGGCAAGGCATTGGTGGGGCCATTAACAGAAGATAGTCTGGCGGGAGGAGGCAGGGAACATTGCTACACCTGGTTTCAACAGCTCATGAAGATGGAAACAGAATACATGGTAACCCAGGACAGATGCACAGGCCAGAAAGCCAAGAGATCCTTTTTGAGATCCAGTATTTTCCTCTACTGGTTGAAACTGAATGCAACAAAGCCATTAACAACAGCAGACTCACTCTGAGCTGTGGATCTGTGCCTTGATGCTGATACATTGCAGGACACACATGAAAAAAGTGAGTGACCTGCAGCTGAGGGTGCAATCTTATTTTTTTCAGCAGTACTGCTGAAATAGATGCAAGCTTCCATTGTTTAGTCCCTCTCTGAGTTCCCATCTGTTAAGGCAATAGAGAAGAGAGAGAGGTTTTTTCTTGATATCTGCAGACATTTTGAGATGCAATTGGTTTTAATCCCATAGTTTTTAGTGCAGCCAATGCATGTTGATTGATTTCTCATTGTTTCTATTTTCTTGAAAGACCAGTGTGTGAAGTTTGACATGCCATATACTCAGAGACAGATAATAATAAAGCATACTACTTTGACCTTTTCAGTTGCCTGCACTTTAATTTACAGGCTATTCTCATTCCTTTCTGTTTATGGCCCCTCAATATAACTGGCAAGGAGAAAATAGACCAGACAGCTAGACAAAATGCAGATTATTTAAAAGGATAAAGACTGGCTTTGTCATTCTGTTTAAAGTTTATGTTGCTTTGTGTGTCCTATTGCTCATTAAAGTCATGATAACCCATTCTTAGCTATAGCAACACAAGTGGCAAAAGTTCAACTTCATTTGTAGCCGTTTATGGGTCAGCATCTAGTTACAGTAGTGGGATTGTAATCTGGATTTAGTTTTGTAGGAATCAAAAGATTTTTCTCTGAGTTTTGTAAACGTCAATGTGATTTGTCTGAAAGTGGCTGCGTGGGCACTCACCTGACCACTGCTCTGACTCTGACACTTCTGGCTAGTGGAAAATCAGGGGAAAAATAATCTCATTATGGCTTTTCCTCCAACCAGTTTGACTCACAGCAGCTAACCCTGCTGCACGCTGTGGCAGATTTCCTCCACTGTATGGTCTTGAAGATAGTGACTTGTCTGACTAATGCAGAGAGGTGAAAAGGGGTAACAAGCTGGCTGTGATCTTTCTCCATGCACTTGTGAAATACAAGCCACAGTCAAAACTGCATCATGAGATAGTCACTGTGTTTGGTTGTTATCAGCACCCACAGAAATCCTGATCATCCTTCAGTTTGGTGAAGGCCTAGGGGGAATTTTCACAGTGAGAATGGCAAAAGGAGGACAAAATGCTCTGTTGAAAGACTTATTTGTGCACGGATGTCTGAGAGTGGGTAATAGTGACAGCAGAGCCTAGATTTTTGTGGCAGAGCTTTGTGTCTAGTAGGATAGTTTCAGTTTTCTGGTTGTTCTGAAAAGCCCTAAGTTGGAATATATACAATAAAAACAACAGGAGTAATGAAAAGGTAAAAAATGAGGGGGTGGGGGGAAGCAGCATCTTTGGTAATTTGCTTTGTTTCATTTGCTTTTCATCTAATCATTTTGATTTCAGGCTTGCTGTTATTTTTTTTCCTATTTTTATATTTCTGTAGGGTTGCAATAAAATATACAACTAGAAGAATGAGGAAGGGTAGCCAAAGCTTGATTACATTCTGCTGCTCATTTCATAGTTTTGTACATGGTTAAAAGAGAAGGGACTGGGATGGTCATCTAAACTGAGCAGAATCCATTAAATTTTACCCACTGAGTTCTGCTCCAAGTCTAACAACCTGGGCCTGAACTAACTCAAAGTTGGTAGAGTATGTATTCAGTCTTGATTTTGAACAGTTAAGGATTTACAAACATCTAGAAATCTTTAAAATTTAACAGGACAGAGACTACCATCCTCTGGATATCTGAATGTTCTCAGAGAGCATTCTCCAAGACCCTGGATAACCTGCCAATTATAAATTCAGTTTAAATAAAAAGCAAATGGAAACACATATCTCTCTTTTTCATTATTACTCTCATTATTCTGAGTTCAAATTACAGCCTGCAGAGGTAGGAATGATGTGTCTGATAAAATGAAGACTCTTAGAAGCACTAGAAATGCTCTTTCTGCTTGGATAAATTAAGGCAGTGGTGAACTACTAACCCTACGTCTTCAGTTTTAGAAAGCAGAGAAGAAACCAAGAGGAAATCCTACCTCATGAGTCTGTAGAGCCTGGCATCACTTGACTGTGCTCCCAGGGTGGTATGGCTCAGGCATCACTGTCTGGCAGTGCTGACTGCACAGACATTGCTCCGCTCAGAGAAAATCAATGGGATCCACTGTGGAGTGAAGCGTTACCAGCCAGGTAAAAATGTCAGAAAGAAAGGATGCAGTTATTTGGCAGGGCTGACTGAAAATTTTCCATCCTAATGCTTTTCTACTGAAAACTGTGGGGTTTATGAAAGCTTTTGTTCTCCTTAAGCCAAAGTCATTGTCCAGAGCTTGAATGGGTTGTTTTCATTTTGCCTTTGAAAAATTCTGATTTTGTTTGGGGCAAGACAAAAGGAAGGTCTGAGCAAAAAGTCAAAACTCAGCAAAAAACTTGAACAAATTCAAGCACAAGGCATATTTCAACAGAAAGAGATAAATCTGGCTTCCAGTTATGTTTGTTTAACTTTTTTATCAGTTAGTTCTAGCTTTCTTAAAATATATCAGCATTTTGTGGGTATTCTCTGAAGAACTGG